>JAHZNH010002152.1:0-10673 GCA_027744355.1 Tyrannoseira gladiata | reverse complement strand
ATCACGAAAAATTTTTATAAAAATGTATTTATGTTCGAATCAAGATTATCTTACTTAACGGTGAAACCTGCTCCCCTCTTGATCTTATAGAAGGAGTAAGTAGTTAGAATCACCAATTTCCGCTTCTTGAGTTCCACCATAGCTGCAGTATCGACTGAGGATTCACCTCCTTCACTGATGCATTTCAAAACGTGCCTTACCTAAATACAAGCGTCGATATTACATACATCAATCACTCACTAACGATATTAAATCAAGGAAAAAGGTTCTTGTAATTATAATTTGTTCAGTACCCTATCTTCAATACTCTCTGCTCCACGAACCACTCTGGTAACCTTTCCCTCCTTCACGACTTTGATCCATCCGTTGGCAAGGGCTTTGCTCATACCAATTTTTCCAACATCACCCACAGCTTTCATCAACTCAGGTTGGGTGATTCCAGACTCTCCAGTTGGAACGGCATTGAAAACAATCGCTTCATGACTTCCCCTGTCCACAATTAACTTTCCTATAAAAATACACAATATCGCACCATATGTATTTAACCAGGTTATCACAATCATCCATTGTAATGGTAAAAATGTTTACGTAAAGAAGTAACATCTTCAATTGATGACATACCCTCATCGGTCAAATCAGTTCTTGTTTGTGAAAGTTGTTCAGCTTCAATCACATCGCCCAGACTCTGTAAACTTTTCACCGCACCCACTATTTTCTGATGCTCTTCCTTCAGCTCCTCCGCAAGCTTTAGGGTATCCGTGTTATCATTCGTATTGAGATACTGAAGTACTCGATCCGTTAACTGCGCCATTATCCCGGTCCTTTTCCCGTCTGAAAATGTCAGTCAATAGTTTATTTTTACATGGGAAATGGTCGACAAAAAATCAGTTGCTGACGCATGAAATGGCTACAGAATTTCTTAATTGTAAAAAATTACCGTCGGTAATTCCAATCACATGAAACTAGAAATTATTTTTATTGAACAATATATCACTGATTGCGTCAGTCCAATATCATTTACACATTTTCCCAGCAGACAATACGCAACGTACAGCACTATCACATTGTTCCACACACCAACTTGCAGCTGTTAAGGATTTTTTTGCCGATCAAAAATGATGACGAGAAGTCAGGTAAAGGGTTGAGAATGAGGTATGAAATCGCATGCTGCTGGCTCTGGCTGGCTTTACCTTTGCATGAAGTTTGCTGAATTTTTTTCCTCACGGTTTCATAGACTGTGTATGGGTATTTAAATCTACCGCCCTAAGTTCTGCCATAAGATACACAAAAGAAGTGCATATATTCCACATCTAATTATTCCAAAATATTATCTTTACTCCTGCATCTTTGTTCTCTTTCCTCGTAAAGATTACATACAAGCTTGCACATACACTGACTTCCGTTTCGGGTGTCCGTGGGCATACGATCATGTCATGTCCATAACGTAATTCATAATATTCATATTCGATTACAAACCATGATTCTTTTAAATCTTTTTCCATATTAATGCCGGTGCGTTATCTAACATTTTATCTTGTTAGTTTTTTTGTCTAATTAGCGACATCACATTTTCATGCGTATGTGCCTTTAAAAAACCTATTCCGTTAATTTCATTTTTGGTTTTAGGACTGCCGTTGTTTGTTTGCGTAGTAGATTGTTTATTGCGGCACGTCTCATACAATCGTGATGGTTATCACACCAACCAGAGTCGCTAAATATCATCTTTCTTAGAGCATATTCAGCAGTGTCTTTTTTCTTTTTTACAAAATATATCAAGCCAGGACTCAAGATATAACGTTAGGTATAAAGATGGCAATTGCGATTGTCGTCCCATTTTTCACCTGCAAGAACATATCATACTTATACTTACTCTCTGCAAAGTAGCGTTAAAGCTTAGTTTGGTTCGCAAAGAGTCGAGATTATTTTTTTTATTATTCCTTTTTTTCTAAGTGGCATAATAAGCATCTCATGACAATGACAGATGATAGCTATCACATGAAAACTAAAGGATCTCGCTTCAAATCGAGAATACTGTGCAGAGTTATATATACTGACTATAGTTGGTTAATAGTTGGCACTTAAGGAAATAGTTTGGTGCCATCCACCGAAATATTACGAGAGAATCCCATTCATGCATCGCACTGCCTTACATCTATCTATCTTTCATCTCCCTACCTGAATCAAATCGCAAATACGAATTACTAATATTTTAATGCAGTATTTGCACTTTTCTTGCTCATCTTCTTTTTGGGCTTACGGGAAAACAAAACATTTTCTTGAAAGATGACACGTCGTGGTTGTCGTCGTCGTATTACTTACAGTACAGCTAGCTTCTTACGACTAGTCTTTTTGGTGAGGGAAGACGACGATGATCATCATCTTCTTCATGGTTGTGCGTATTACATTGCCATTCGAAATTCGAATATTTTTTTACCATATGAGCGTAATTTACATAATAAAAAATATGCATAGTCTCCCCCTTCCTTGTTTTCCCTGCTCCTTCGTCTCCGCTCCTCTGCGTTGTTGTTGACTTCAATTCAATTGTACATATTTATTTTTTTTCATCCCTAATCCGTACTTTATGCATGCAGATATCATGAAGTCATGAATACACCACCAAACATGAATCCATAATCCTTAGTATCCATCCATTCCATACTAAAACTTTCAGTTAGTGTTAGTAAGTGTGTACATATATGGCGTACATCACAGAATAAAAGTTCTTTTTTCTGGTTTCAGTTCATGTTCAACTTTGTTTATGGTCTGGTCTGAGGAGAAGAGACGTCAGAACGAGAAGACGAACAAGAAGAAGAGGAGAGGCAACGCTGCTAATAAAAAAACACTAGACTCAACCATTCAAGTCAGCATTCACTATATACATATGTGTATTATTGCATTGCATATTGCATGACTTTTTCCCTGCTTGCTTCTTCAGGAGGAGGATCAATAGATTTTTTGATTCTATAGTCAGTGCTGCTAACTAATAATACAATTGATTTTTGTTTTTGTATTTTCTTGTGGTGAGCTCGTTATTTTTTCGCTTTTTCTCCGCCACCAAAAAAGATTTCAAGAAAAATATGCATCACAAAGGGCCCACTTAAAGAATTATTTTAAATATTCCTCTTCTACGTTAATAGCGCAGCGTTGGAGTTTGAAAGCTGGCCATTTGTTAATTAAAAAGAATGACGGGTTGGACAGTAGAAACAACGACGAGTTGAGTATGCTACTGACCTTGTTTCCGAAGCCGCATCAAGTGTGGAGTTAAGTGACTGATTAGAGGGGAACTGAACTTCCGAAGACGATTGTTTGTGCTAACACAACGAGGTGAGAATCAGTTTAATTAAATTCTGTCGTGTGAAAGTGTAATGTTCATTGAAGCCATTTCGGTGACAATTTCAAATCATTTTGGTTCCTAGCTTAAGTGGAAGGAGTAGTTTAAAAATTGGGTGCATAAGTTGCAAATGAGCCTAAGTTGTTTTATTTGAAAATTACCAGTTAAGTAGATATTTTTTTCCAGTAAGAAGTAAGCTTCTAAAATCTTACACTTTAAATGAAATTACGGAACCAGCCGCATAGACTGTTATGATTCTTGTGTTGCTGCGAGCTGCGACTGTCACTCGTATCAAGATTTAGAACGGGAGTGCTTCAGAAAATGAATACCAGACATGATTTCTGAAATGAAAATAATTAGATTATGGACTGAAATCGCGAATATTTCGAAAACCATTTGGTTTGGAAGGAATTCCGTTGACGAAATTTCCCAGCAGATGCCCTTTTAACTTTCAATGAGTTGGTTTATGTATCTGTATTTTCATTGAGGTTGGAGCAATCATTGATTGGACATAATGACAGTGCTAAATGAATCACATGTTTTGCCGTCCCGCGTCGTTACTTCTCTTAACTATCATTCGTATGTAGATGGTTAATGCTTTTTTTTATTAGCATTAATGGATACGAGCAAGGATTTGCATGAGCAAATAAACGAGCAAGTGGCGCTAATAAATGTGGGGCAATGACTGATCTGCTCATATTGAAAAACTGATATTCTGAACTGGAACGAGTCGGGAAAAGTGTGAACCGAATTTGAGTATTATATTTAATAACTTAAAAAGGATTGGATCGACTCGTGAAACAATTTCTATTTGAAAACCACTGGCAGAAAGAGAGGCATTTTATGTGATTTCTAACATTCAATATTGTGGTTACTATGATTTTTATTTTTGGTGTAGCAAGTTGCCTGGTCGAGTTATGGGCGTAAAATGGGAATCGGGTCAGTCCCGACCTTTTTACATGATTATTTTTGTTCTTCCAGTTTGCCAACTGTTTTTAAGTAAAGCCTTCAAAATATATTCTGCAGAAGTAAATACATATCCCTTTACTGTATTGCTCGTTACACGATATGTGTGTGATATTTTTATTCCTTGTTTTACGATTCAATAATTTTCATAGCATGATGTCACTCTGCGTTTTGCTATTTTTATTGTTGAAAACTACTGAATCAATCGAGTTTGACACGTACGAAAAGTCAGCAAAAACGATGCTTAGTATTACGTATTCTATTTCAAAAGCAATAAAAAAATGTAGCTACCGGCTCATTCGTTACGGATGCATAAAAAGCAGCAAGTGTACCGATCCCCTATAAAAGTGCTTTTCTATTTTAAAAAATGCTAACGACTGGGTCAAAAAGAAGAATAACATCACCACAAGTAGAATTGATTAATCATGCGGTATATATGATTTCTGGAAGTACTCTGAACAATATGGGAGACCCTATTACAACCGATTTTTGCAAAAATTGACGGAGACCTAATTTCAAAGTCTTGGTAGTTGAGTGATTGCATCAATTACAAAGAGGGTGATGACAACGTATATTTTGATGTGAAATAAAAAAAAATCATTACACATCACCACCACGCTTCATTTATTCAGTATTGAAGTAAATGACTTTCATTTTACCTAGCTTCTTCTAATCATACCCACTCGCTTTTATCTTGACGACTTCGGATAAGTTAAAAAGTAGTGTTTATTACTTAACCTCTGAGAATGCAACACCTGCCCTCTCGCATGCCGCGTTTCATGTTTTGCGACAAGTAGTGCTGCATAAATATTATTTATCTCACGAAGTTTAATAGCGCTTTGTATTGCATCAGCGAATCAAGCTCACTGTTTACGTAATGTTGAGTGGAAAACGAGGATATCGTTTTTCGGCTTTCATCTTTGTTAGTTGAGCCGGTTTTAAATCAGGCGATGATACTAGCGCTATGTATATGATATTGTGCTATGTAGTGAAAAAATCCATTGAAATCGAAAATGGGAGCGTGTGATTTTTTCGCACGAAATCTTCATTAAGATCGTTTTTTTTTTGTTTTTATTCAATAAGAAGGAGAGCAATGGGGGTATATTGCTCGTCCTTTGTTTCCTCTATGGATGATGCACCAGGTCATAACTACAAAAGCTCACGAGGTAAACCGTTTAAAAAGTCATTCATGTCATGTCATCTTTTATTCATCGAACGGGCTTTAGTAATAATTGAAGCGGGACAAATGAGTGGTAGGGAAGCGAACATTAGGGAGAATTAAATAAATTGGTGGTAAAAATAGGTCCGACAGAAA
The DNA here is from genome assembly GCA_027744355.1 of Tyrannoseira gladiata. NCBI lineage: Eukaryota > Metazoa > Arthropoda > Collembola > Entomobryomorpha > Entomobryidae > Tyrannoseira > Tyrannoseira gladiata. Next base: position 5,061 of record JAHZNH010002152.1, on the reverse strand, counting down.
ATTATGCTTTCAACATAATGCATTGTATTGTGCTAATGATATGATAATGAATGGAGTTTTTATCAACCACCTATCAACTTGTGCGTTTCGATTTCATTGCTCGAAACGTATTTGTTTTTGGGATTTTGTGAAAAAAAGAAGAGAAAATAATATTGTATGAAAAATGTAAATGGCTCGGCTCAGTCACAGTACTCACATCAGGTAGTTAGTTATATGCACGGGAAATGTGTATTTCCGTGAACATAGCCTCGTCATCATCTCAGTCTCCCCACATCGTATTATCAGCATCCTCCTTGCTAGTTTTCAAGCAAGGCTTTTTGAAATGTGTGGGCTTCGTACATGAAGTGATTTTTCAATTCACTACTCGGTCGGTAGCTTCGCGCACACCACACTGAGCTGTTTCTTCGCAATAAACATATTTTGCGGTTCTTATTTCATTTCATAAAATCATTTTGAAGTTGTTGTGAGACAAAAGTGGTCATAACAAATTGTGTATGTTATTTAACATTCTTCAGGAAGTGGAACTAAATCAGAGACGTCTGACTGCGGTGGCGTGGTGGTGTGAGGAGGGAACGAGCTGCGGAAGTTCTAGAATGTCTGTGCTGAGTTCTGCTGGAAATCACGAGGAAGCTTCTTTTACGCCTCTACTTGGCGGGACTTCGCAATAGCCCTTCATGAATTTCGTTCAGATTGTAACTTCCAATCGTATCGGATGCGAAAATGAACGTGGTTGGAGTCCTTTAGTGGCCAGCATCATTTCGTGGCCCTTTGTTGGGATCCGCAGAAATGGAACTTAAGGTTTGGGTGGAAGGAATCCAGAGGGTAGTCTGTGGGGTCAACGAGAAGACAACATGTCAGGTAAGTATTCGATACATATCTACTTTTTGGCTGGCTAGAAATCACAGGAAATGAGAGTTTAGAACAGTCATATCGTTTCCTTTCGGAAACAAAGCGATGATAAAGTGAGAATTAAAGAGAAAAAAGAAACAGGGCGCAGCAGAGGGTTTGATGAATGTGGGCGTATTTTGACTTCATCGTGGTTTAGTGATACAATTTTTCATGTATGACATGTGCGTGGTTTGAAAAGGAAAGGAATATATGTGTGTATTCTCATGCTAACCGAGTATAATCGGTCCAAAGAGATTAATTAAGCGGAGGGGGATATTGAGATCATGTAGTGAATGATAGAATGTTGGACTTGTCTCGGTTTGATTTCGTTGGGTCTTTTGGGAAGTCCATGCTAATTTTATTCGAAGCTTTGCAGCTTCGACTTTCCTCAAGCCACAAAAATAAAGAGAGATCTTGATGTATTTATTGCACTTTTTCGTGTTGTAGGACGTGGTTTATGCTTTGGCACATGCAACTGGGAAAACAGGACGGTTCACGCTAATCGAGCGCTGGCGTAGTAGTGAAAGACTGTTGGCACCCGGAGAGCAGCCATTAAAGGTACGCGAAAAATCATTTTAAGTGGAACCAGTACGGAACAAGTGTTTTAATGACCTTGATGCGAAAAAAAGAACTGAAAAAAATCTTACAACTTAAACTCCCAATATCTTGTTTGTAGGTTTTGCTGAAATGGGGAGAGCATTCAAACGACGTGCAGTTCATTTTACAGTGGTCACCTCTGGATTCCTCGACCACATCGGCTAAACAAACTTCACCTGGAAAATCTGGTCAGTCTACGGGAAGTAGTAGTAATAATAATAATATTGGGAGTGGAGGAGAAAACTCGAATGAAGGCTTTCCAGCATCGCAAAATTCTGGAAAGTCATATTCACCCGCAAGCCACCCGAGCAATAATGGACTGTCTTCATCAAAAAAGTTGCCATATTCAACTACTCCGTCATCATATCACCTCCCCACTGGTGCGATGTCTAGTAGTAGTAACCAAGGACGAAGTCCGGGCTTAAGCCATTCAAACAATAATAATGGAAGTGGTGTGAAACCGTTGTCTCATGTGAATGGAGATCCAGTTCTTGGTAGCAGACTGGCTGCCAGTGAAGCGTCTACGTCTGGTGCATTAAAGGGTGCTCCCCAAAGACTGATTCATAGTGATGCCATAAAAGATTTCCCCCCGTCGCCAGTAGGATCAAGTGGAAAGGGTAGTAATTCACCGAGTGGAAATGCTAAAATGAAAGAACTGTCTGCACCGCCACCATACAGGGAACCTCCAAATCCAATTTTGTACCAGGGAAAAGTCTCCCCATCCATTAGTTCACCCACTGGTATGAACTCATCGAGCCTTAAAGGACTGCCGCCTTATCGTGAACCACCTCCACCTACCATGCTGCAGCAACAACAGCCTCAAACATCGTCATCGATGCAACAGCAGCAGTCGCAATACGCAAACACATATCAGTTACGACACAGTGCTAGTAGTTTACCTTCAGCTACTACAAAACCAGTGTCAAACTCTCAGTCATTCTTTAATTCTTCCGCCAATAGTTCGTCATCAAGTTTACAAAATAGTAGTGGTCTCGGGACTGCTCCTAGTAATGTTACTGCTTCCGGTGTTCCCCCTTCAAAAGAATCTCCTCGACATTTGCATGGACATTCGTCTCATGACAATTTTTCTTCGTCTTATACAAACACGCAAAATGAGAAGTCAGACAATTTTCCATTTTGGAATATGAAGGTTAGAATTCATTGCCACACCTCTAAACTGACGTATTAATTTGAATTTGAAAAATTAATTCTAATGATATTGTTACAGGACCCACAGGTAGTTAATGGTTCACTGCCTAACGCGAACCTAAATGGGTCAGTCAATACTAAATCATCGTCTAACGTGTGCATCACAGCGGACAGTCCCAATTCACATTATAAGGAACTTGTGCGGCTCGTGAATTCGCAAAGGGAAAAATTAACCTCACAGCAAGCGGAGTTGACCCAGGTATCGTATAATTCTAATTATACACGTCTTTTTTACTATACAAGATATAATTTAGAATATGAAAACGAAGCTAATTGTGCCGAATATTTATTATTTGCATACGATAGTACGACGCGGAAATTATGTTCTGGGAAGGGAAGGCAAAAGAACAGCAACGTAACATGGAGTTTATTACAAAAGAGATCTCTCGGTTGGAACAGATCAGCTCTCAAAATGAAAGCCAAGTGCTTTCGCTCGCCCATCTGGAGGAGGAGAATGAATATGTCCGTCAGGAATCAGAGTCACTCAAGTCCGAACTCACATTTTTGAGAAATGAGCTGGGAAAGTGCGAAAATGAGTTGGATAAATACAGAAGTCGACTCAGGTACTTATTTCTCAGTGACTTCTCGATTCCACCACAGTGAGCTCAGTTTTTCTTACGTACTAAAATTTTAACCACAATTAGCATATAAAATACTGTTATATTAGCTTCACATTTTTTGTGTGAAAATTGGTTTATTTTACATAATTGCTAACTAAGCTAAAATATTTGTCTAAATATAAATACCTTTTCAAATATTTTAGACGCCTGATAGATGAGCTCCACTCGACCCAAGACGCTGTGTCAAAGAGACAGGAGGAGTGGTTACAGAGAGAGGTTGCCACACTTGCAGAAGTGGAAAGGTTGAAGAAGGAGCTTGAACTAGCAAGACGGGAAACCGATGCCGTATCTGATCTCTCGGGCTCACTTGACAAGGAAGTCCACAGCTTGGAGTCGACTCTGGCTGAAAAGAAGAAGCAGTTGGAACAACTCGTTTCCGCCATGAAAGAAGCGAACTTGCAGAGCTTAATTATCAATCCACCTGAAGAAATAGTTGATGGAGGAGTACATCAACGGTCTGGAAGCACAAGACGCATGATTGGTTCGCCCAGACAGCTGGAGAATGCCGCACCAACGAGCAAAAACCCGCATGGTGTTTGGGTTTGAAACCGCCTGCTGCACAACATTTAGCATTTAAAACTGCTTTATACACTCTAAGAAGCTAATAATATGTAAAGAGTACTACGCGTTCAAGAAAGTTATTTTTTGGTTCATTTATGACCCCAAATTATTTGTTAGGTTTCAAAAAGTTATAATGCAATGGAACATAGTCATGAAAAAGTGGAAAATGATGAAACAATGAAAGCCACTCTCCGAGTTCGTTTAGTTGGAGCTAACATAACATGGATTAAATTATTAAATAGCGTGTAGCTAGCTTTAAGCGATTTAGTAGCATTACGATTTTGTTTATAAAAATTTTGTTTCAATTCAATGCACAAACCGAGTCAGTTCTGAGAAGGTGAAATCCAGAAAAATAATTGGATTTGAAATTTGAGTCTAGGTATTTTTTTCTTGCTCATTACAAATTTATTTGCCTAAGTGTTACTACCTTTAACTTATAAGATCTGATTTATATTGAGTTTACGTTATCATCTTATATCAATTTTTAAAAAAAGGGTTGATATCGTGAAAACCGTATGTACTTGTACTTATCATAGTTGATAATCAGTTACGCATTTGTAAACTACTGAACGACAAAATTTACCGTTTTCAATCTTCCCCTTTTGACATGGAAATAATGAAAAAAATACCATACGCATTTCAGGCCTTATTAGTTCGTAAGCCCGCATAAAGTTTATCCGTGTAACTTCAATAAACGTGAACCCGTCAAAATAATAATAAAAGGTAAAATCTATGCGAAATCTCCTGAGAAAAAATTGAATAAAATATTCTCTGCAATTTACAGCAAGAAAACGAGCATTGCGTAAAAATTCTTCTTATAATATATCCTTTCATAATCACTCGTTTAATCCATTCATTTAAAGGAAATTGGTAAGGTGCGTGGTGCGTCTGTGTCAGTTATACAGCTTTTACCATAAAAATTAGAAGCATGTTCATGGCCTCAAAATTAGTTCTTCTGGCCCAGCTTTACTTATTGTGGTGCTCATGCTCATTTCATCATCATCATCCTTCTTCTCCTCTTATTATTCCTCTTTCGGACTTTTTCAAGCAGATAGAACGAAGAGATAGAAAAAGGGTTGAGTGCGAGGATGAAAGAAGAGGAAGTAGGTCTTTCTTTCCTTCCACCACCATGTACCACCACGATTATAGCATTTTACAGCAACCATGTACTTAGCAATTGAAAAAC
>JAHZNH010002151.1:0-16074 GCA_027744355.1 Tyrannoseira gladiata | reverse complement strand
TTCCAGCTTCTCTACCTTCCTTTCTTCTTTCTCTCCCTTGTCAGTTTCCATTACCTCAGGTTCAGAACCGCTCGGCATGGTCGATGCAACTGAATCTTCTTGAAAATCACAAGATTTTGTGGTGGTGGTTGCTGCCGTTGTATTATCATTCTCGTCTGCCAGCCTTGAGGGCAAACTTTCGGTAGTGGTGGCTTCAGAACTCATTATTCGTCTTCAGGAACCTGGAAATAAATTAGATTAAATCAATAAGTACATATGAATAAATATAAACGAGTCCCTGTCCCCGTTCCAAAGTAGAATTTGAATAATATCGAACCTCCGTAATTTCAGATGAAACGAGGCGGAAAGTTTCAGGGAACGCAACAGGTAATACACTATTCACAAATTATTTCTACAATCCAGTTTTATTGTGCAACTTCTACTAATTGCGTTACTCTGTCTTACTTCTTTCAAGCTCATCATCAACACAAGAAAATAACGGCACAAATCACTCGAGATATTCACAACTGAAGGCCCCTACTTTACATGATCATTTATTAACATTCTGCCCCTCCACAGAACTTTCTTTTCGTAGTAAAATCCCTGACACATGAGATATGGATAGAACACTGGATAAACAAATTCACACTTCGTGACAGGTATCAGCTAATCATAATTATCATATTGATAAAGCACTCCACACAAACTCAATTACATTTTTACGGATGTATCCAATTCATCGTCAGTTTCATTCCTGTTCTGTTCTTCAATGCATGAAATAAGTAAAGTGCATGTGTTTATGCACAATGCCTCCTGCTGCAGTCTGCCGCTCGTAATATTTTCTTATGCTGGGGCGACTAGAAATTCACGGAAAATGCAACCTGTTTATCTACCTTTTACCATTATTTCGGGTATCGTCAAAGTATTCTCCTTCGGCTGTTAAGTGAAAATAATGAAGTACAATAGTAAATAGACAATTTATTATGCCAATGTAATTTTACTAATCAATCAAGCGAGAAATTACTTACATGTTACTTTTAAATCAGAAACACTCTCTGATCCATTTATTTCTCAACTTTCCCCAATCGCGATTTTTAGGAAAATTATAGACAGACCAGGATTGACTCATTATGTTTCATGATCAATGAAAATGAACAATGTTATGTGAAAGAGTATTAAATTAGGTAACAGGAAGGTAATCATAATCGTGTGATGATAAGAATTATTGCATATGTTCCTTCGCGAAATCGTAATCAGTCTTGATTTGTGCATTGTCCATTGTCCATGATTTTAAATGAGTGTGGCGTTGCTTGCGATTTTTAATAGAAACTTCTTCAAAATAGATTAGTGTTTGCTATCCTTTGTGTCAGTCATATTCCGAACCGATACTGATTGACAAGCCGCCCGCGTCCATGATTTGAGTCTGGTGATACCAGCAGTTCGTCTCCAAAAATACTGGGGAATAAAGAAATCATTGCGCTTCATTCAAACCAATTCACTTTAATTATTATTTCAGCCAGCACTTCATTTTTAGCACATACGTAAATCTCCTGGGTTTATGCTAAAGGTGACGGAGTCGGGACAAACGGCTTCACACTCTGGGGGTGGATGGAGTACCCATCTAGAAATAATTTATCAGCATTTTTCATAACCAATCAATACTTTTGAATGAGAAACGTTTACAGTTTATAAAGCTACTTTACCGTTTGATTCCGGAGAGTTGTGCTTGCCAAGATGGTCGTTTCACGTAGTCGATCTGCAAAAAAATTTCCCATACATGCAAAATACACGTTGTTTTAAATGCATTAAAATGCGAAACTTGCGACTATGATTAATCGACTATCATGGGAATTTCGGAATATTAATTAAGTACATACATGCATGGAAGCTCCAAGTCCAGGCGATCCAATGAAGATCCAGTCAATCGCTGAAGAGCTTGAATCCTCCGGGAGAAAATCAGGTCTAGGGAATAACTTCCTCAGTTTTCCAGCCACTCCAGGATGACAGTTAGACCTTCAAAAAAGTAATCATGAGAAAAACGAGCCACATTAGTGTGATTTTTTCCAACAGCCAGCAAGTATGCATACGAACATCATGCCATGGTTAAAACATGCTTTGCTCAGCTTAGGTTAGGGCTAGGTTCGAGTTTGTGAGGTGTTTAAGTGCGAATGTTTTTTGTCACTTTTAACCATATTTTGTGGCATTACGAGGTCGAAGAGATGATAAGTAGATTCTTACTGTCAACGCCATCATTCTCTGAATTGCTAAATAAACTCACCATCCAATGTACCAAGGTTCCTCAAAACTGGAATTTTTCTCGATCCTCTCAAAAGCTTCCCTGAGGCTGGTGAAGGGGCTCCTAAAGGGGAGAAACTGACACTCCTCTGATACAGCATCCACTCCACCTGGCTCCGACTGGAAGATATCTTTTAGTTTCTCAAAATTGAATCCTTCCGGCATTCCCCCGTGCCTACCTCCTCCACGAATAATCACCGGCTTCGATAAGTACGCCACCTTCGCGAATTCCTCCTTCGTTGGCGTGCTATTCATCTCAATCACGACTCCACTTCCTGCATTACCACTAATGCTACCACCACTGTCCTTACAAAATCCACATTCCGCCACCGGTCTCGTCATTTCCATCAGTATCGGGTGCGCTGGGAGCAGACATCTCTTCTCTTGGATGGAGGGGAAGTACTTGAGAGGATTCACATCTAGCACGTGGCATATTGCAATGTGACCTATGACACATGCCACCATGAACAACACACTGTACAGTACGGTTCTTATGACCTTCCCAAACACCAAGGAACCCCATCCTCTCTTTCCAACATCCTTCGTCACTGAATTATCCCCACACACTTCGTCTTTCCGAAAGTAGTGACCCCGCGACTCAAAAAAGTTGCGGAGTGAACTTGGGTCACTGCAGAACTTTTCCACTTCCTCGTAACTCACCCCCGACTTGAGCAACTCTTCCGCATGGTCCATGACCATTTTTTGGAGGAGGTAGAATTCGTCTGAAGTGATACCGCCATTTTTGACAGGGACTGGACTTTCATCGTCATCATACTCATCATCGCTACTATCTTCTTCCAGCAGCGGTGTGGGCATGATGACACAAGAGATTCTTCAAACAATTCTAATGATAAATACCTGATTTAGCAAAGCACTCACTTAATTACATTAACTGAATTTTTTCTAATTTGACTTCCGGGAAGTGATTACAACTATACTATAACGCAGCAAATGGTCCAAGTGTCTAAATGATGTGCAACAAGAAGTCCGACCAGGTGAGACGGCTTCCTCATGGTTGCGTAAAAAGGAAGGATTATTGTTTACGTTGTGGAGAAGATAAAAAAGTGAATTGCTGGGCTTCCTTTAGATCATGCATGCACATGCACTGATGTGCTCATGTGGCTTTGAAAAAGACAGTCCGGAGCTTCCCATTCTTTGTTCCCTTCTGTAATTCTCTGTCGCAGTATCCGAAACTGAAGTATATTTTTTCAGAGTTATTATTAGTTTGTTTTATAAGTGCTCTTTATGATAAATTTTTTTTTAGGCTTTGAGTAAAAACCTGAATTTAATAAATTCTTTATTTTGTATTGTATCCTCTGATCTCTAATTCAAATCAGTGATAGACCAGTTACAACGTTACTAGACCAGCCTTTTTAATCGGTATGATGTCTATACTGGAGTGTGACTCAATGATTTAAAATTACTCCAGGCCGCATCGTACAAAAAATTCACAACTGAACGCAGTAGTGCTTAAACATTCATTCATGGTCGGACTTTTCAGGTGGATCTTAATCTAATCTGGCGTATGATGACAGGGATGAGGGATGCATGTGCCAGTGCCTGTGTGAACTGTGACCCATAACGTGAATTCCAAGGTAACTTTTTACTAGTTCATGAACAAAAAAAAACATTTCCAAGATTTGAAGAACGTGGATGGTACCGAGTACCGAGCCAAGTATTACAAAAGATCTTCGGGAGAGAATGGTTATCTCGTTCTAGTTCCTTAGTTTTGTAGTCGTCAATGTCATCTTTTTTATTTTACCCACCATTGGACCTGATAGAGGTTCTGTCTAAATTTTCAGAGTAATTTCCAGCCTGATTAAAGTTTCATCATAGCTCTAGTACGAATATCTTCCGCTATCATGATGAGGAGGCATCGTCAGAGGGCTCACTCCGACTACGAAGATTATGAGTAAGTTTGTGAAGAAATATCCGGGAACAGTTTTATCGTGTGATGATAGCACAACTGAGTGACCTAAATGTAGAGACACTTTTTTCAAATTTCTAGTACGGATCGCTGGGCAGACCCAGCTCCTGCTCCTGCACCGCAGCCAGCACTCAAGTCTTTGAGTAAATGGGTGTGGGGTGCTGTAAGACACTCAATTCAACAAAAAATGAGAACATTCATGACTTTTCATTGACTTCCACTCTCCCAAATTTTTCACAGGGTCGCGCATTAAGAGTGAAACGATCGTCCATGCGGATCGTGAATCTCGAGTCCCTCCAGAGCAATGTCCTCCTCCAGGCGAATAAGATCCTGTTTGAGATTGAGGGATGTGAGTGCAGCCCCAAAACTTACAAACTGAAGGTAAACCTGGAAGAAGCACTACCTACCATCATCTTATTGGACCAGCTTTCGAACGACGACAGGGATAAAAATATTGTCCTGAGATACGGTGCCCAAGTTTTACCCGAGAAGGTGACCAACCCTGGGGATTTTTGGACTTCTGCAAATGTGCCGAACGGAGTTTGGATGTCTCCTCAGGCTCAGATCAATAGAGATCCCAGAATTGTATCAATGGCGGTGCCAGGGATAGCCACTCAAGTTTCTAACAGCGCCCCTACTGTACCTCCTGCCCCAGCGGAACTGTTGACCGACCTGAAAGTCACAATTTGCGATGATGAGGGGAAATTATGGAGGGAGAAAAAGTCTGGTTCGTTACCCAATACAATTCATACCTCGATTCGATGTCATCCATTATAGCATGAGGGATGAAGCACTAGTTCATAATCTGCTCGTTCATTTCTAGATATTTTCGACACGAAATATCAATGTACCATCCCGCTCTTTAAGGTCAGCGAAGTGGAGCCTTTTTTCAAGAGTGGGAAAGGCATAACGCTGAATTTTACGCTCCGCTTCTTCCCCACGAAGTGCGAAGGCCTCAACTTCCATAGGTACGAGGAAGATCTGAAACTGAAAGTTCCCAAAAAACTCGCCCAGGTCAAGATGACCAAGGATCCGCCCAACGTTTTGCTCATTTCGAAAGAGGGAAAAGCATTTAAATGCCATGAGCAGGTGTTGAAAGGTTTGTTAAAGCCGTACTGAGAACATTTAAATATTTTGTAATAATCATCAGATCAGGGCTTGCATTCTAATTTTCAGAGCGAAGTTCCTTTTTTGCGGACACCGCAGAAGTCAAGGAGCACATCTCCAACAATGGCTTCCTCAAGTATCAACTGGATGTTTCCTCGAAAGCGGTGGAATTTCTCCTCCAGTTCATTTACAAATCCGAGATCAACGAAGGCATCCTCGGGGAGTTTGCGTCGGATGGCAAGTTGGAGGAGTTGATGTTTGCCGCAAGAAAATTCCAGATTGATGACCTTCTCACCTTTTTTGAAAACGGTCTGATTGTACTGTGCTGGGACGAGAATGCTGAAGCGATGTTAAAGCTTGCCAAGGAGTATCACTTGCCAAGGGCTGCGGAACAAATCATGAACATCTTTGATTTGCATGATGAGGAAAACGGCGATCATTTGTATTGCAGCTTTGGCTGCGTAGGTCTGGATGAGGGTCGGAGAACAGTGGAAGTAACGGAGATCCCATCTACTGCTGCCCCGGAACCGAGCGCAGTGGAAAGTGAGATTGTTGTGGACTCTGAAATCTCAGCCGAGACGGTGGATTCTGAATACTAAGGACTTCTACTTTGGACATCTAATTTTTGACTGTGAGGAATATTAGAGGGACTAGACGCAAAAGCAACAAATTCAAAAGCTTCGTTAAAAAGAATTCATCGTACTGTCTACATTAAAAAGCTATTCAAAATTCAAGTGTCATTAATGACTCATTCGAACTTACTTTTTTGGCATTATTTTACCCAAAACGCTCATTATATCTTGCTACTCCATCTCAACGAAAGACTGTGAGTATCGCCAATCATTTTGTATGACTGTCCCACCAGATCAGTTTAAATCATTATCGACAGCTGAACTGATGAACGGCACAAGTGTATCGGTTTCGGTACCTGAAACTCTCTGAAGGATGTCCCATGAAGGAATCAAGATAATTAAGGAATTAAATTTTCAGGATGTGTTCAGTTATCCAATCTGGCTGGAACACCAATTATACGGAGTTATTCGGACATGAATAAATTGCACTCAGTCAGTGGACCTTCGCCATTAACTGACAGGTACTGGTACCAAGGTTATTTTCATGTTTGAAGGATGAACATGGATTTGGAAAGCAATTCTGGTGGTGGAAATACAAAGTTCTGAAGGATGATGAATGGGTTGGGTCGTGCAAACTAATGAGTGTCGTGCCCCATCCAGTCCCCTCTTCTCTACGTCTTCTCTTCACATTTTTTACTTCTGCCATTCGTAATCGTGAGATTTATTGTTGTGCATCCTAAATCAGAATCTTTATCCGCGATTCATGAATACACCGCAAAGTCGTAAACCTAGAAAATCCTTGAGGACTTTTAAGAGACCCTTCGGTGCAAGGAAAAGATCGGTTGGGGCGTCTTTTCCCAACTTGACAATTCAGTCCGATGAAAAAATGTCGGAGGATGACCCAAACCACCACGTGGAGGAGTCTCAGGTTCCACTCCTTCCCTCCACCTCCAGCCGTTGGGTGTGGGGCGCAGTAAGAATTCATTGGAAATGGATTTGTTCTGATTTGAAGAGGACATTAGGCTGAAATAGTATTTATCCTAAATCTGATTTCAGGGTCGCGCGTTAAGAGTTAAGCGCTCTTCGCTCAGAATTGTCCGTCTGGAGTCTCTCCAAAACCGTATTTTTCTCCAAGCGAATAAGATTCTGTTTGAGGTGGATGGATACGAATGTGATTCTAAGCCGTTCAAACTCATGGTGAGCCTGACGAACTCAGAGGACGAAGAGCTGGAGGAGTTATCCAAGGATAAATCACCAATTAGGAAGTCAATTTACGCGAAATACGGAGCTCAGGCACCCCCTCCTGGTTGTTGGTCTTCTGTGATTCTCGGACGAACCTGGGATCCCCCTAGAACAGCACAGCGTCAATCTACGACCCGATCTTATCATTTCAATGATGATCCGTGCTACTTCAAAGCTGCCCCCCGCTCTCCAGTCAAGCAAAAGCCGGAATCATTCCCATCACCGGAGATGCTGACTGATCTGAGGGTCAGAATATTTGGTAAGGAGGGGAAGCTGTGGAAGGAGAAAACATCAGGTCAGTGCAAATATTATCTCTAATTGATCTGATAACTATCTACCGTTTAATTATTATTAGCATGTTTACTCCTCCTTAGAACTATTCGACGCGAAACTTCAATTCATGATCCCGCTCTTCGAGCTGAGTGAAGTTGAGGACTTTTTCAGGAATGGGACAGGCCTAACTCTGCACTTCACCTTCCGTTTCTTCCCAGTCAGAAGCAAAGCACTCTCTTTCCACGTCCCCAAGGAAGGAAGACCTTCGCCCAATCCGGCCCACATGCGGGAGCAACCGGACGCGGTTCTTATTTCGAAAGAGGGAAAGTCCTTCCTTTGCCATGAGCAGGTTTTGAAAGGTTTGAAAAGCAACTTTAAAATGAATTTCCTCTGTGAAATGCTTGAAGGTTTAACATTTCATTGAAATTGCAGAGCGGAGCTTGTTTTTTGCTGATGCTTCCGAAGTGAAGGACCATATCACCAAAGGCATGCTCAAGTACCAGTTAGATATCTCCTCGAAAGCAGTGGAGTTTCTTCTCCAGTTCATTTACAAATCCGAGATTAATGAAAGCATCCTGGGGGAATTTGTATCAGAGGGAAGGCTGGAGGAGTTGTTGGTTGGTGCGAGGAAGTTCCAAATACAGGAGCTGCTTACCTTATTTGAGGATAATCTTCTTGCCTTGTGCTGGGATGAGAATGCTGAAGTGATGTTGAAGCTTGCGAAGGAGTATCACTTGCCCAAGGCTGCGGAACAAATCATGGCTGCCTTTGATTTGCATGATGAGGAAAACGGCGACCATTTATATTGCATGTTCTGTGTGGATGAAGATCGTGGTACAGAAGTGGAAATGGAAAGACAGGAATCCAGACCGGAAGCTGAAGCTGAGCAACTCACCCGTTCTACGGTACCAGGAGTCTCGAAGATGACTGTGCGGTCAAAGTAGACGCTGCTTCAAACTATCAAACGTTTGACGCTTTAATGATGAACAAATAAAATATGAGCTAACTGTTCCAGAGGAACTAATTAACCATTTGGGAGTGGGCGTAGATAATATTTATACGGTCGTGGTTAGTGAAACGACTGGTCAGTGCGAGCTGAAGTAAAAGAGAAGCGTACAAATAAATCTGCGGTGGTTTGTATATATTTGATTTAATTCGGACATATGAGTATTTGGAGCATCCTTAGCAAGTTTATTGAGCATTGGTGGGTAAGAAGCTGCGGTAAATGAAACGTTGGCGGAAATTGTCTTTTATTTGTTAGTCATGTAAGTACTAGACAGAATTATACCTACGCAATCGCAATTACTACTTAATCATTGTATCTCTGTATGATATTGGTCTAAATTATCATCTATATCGTCGTCAATTACTCGAAAAGTTTGCCATGCTCCACCTTCGTAGTAGCAGGCCTGAGTGCTTCCACCGTTACACAGTCCTTCGCGTCGGGGTGCCACATCAGGAACATGAAGTAAATGTTGAATGCAACAAGTACCGCTGCATAGGCTATGAGAACTGACAATCGGAAGTAGGTTCCCTGAATCATATAATAATAAAAGTAGAAGAAGTTAAATATAGAACACAGCTTAAAAACATTTTCTTTTTCAAAAAAATTAGTTCATTTCATCTAACAGGCTCATCTTGCTCCTCCTCTGGGTTGTGGGTAGTACCCTCCTCCGTAGTCCTATGCTCCTGGTGATGGTCGATGTAGAATAGCCGATAGATTCTCGCGGTTTTCCTTCCTAGAACGAAGTCTGAGTAGCAGATTTGGTACTGAAAGGAGAAGCCATACAAAAGTTAATCATTTATAGTATAGTTGAAGTTGTCAATTTTTTCAAGTAATTTCAATTCAAGTAAAAATTTCGTCATTACCGACATGAGTATGTGGAATAGAGCATAACAGATTGTGAACCACATCAGCTCCGACTCAGAGTCGCAGTGGAAACCCTCCCTAACGAAACGGGAGGCATAGACGCAAGCATCTAGTAAAAGTTTGCATGAATTGAATTTCCACACTCCAAGCAGAAATTTTTGAACTCGAAGTATTCATCTTACATCCGGTGTATTGGATCACATGTCCCAGGGTTGCATGGCACACTCTAAAGCTGATTTTTTGACTCAGCCATCCCTTGTACCTCAACATGAGGTAGGCAAAGAGCAACTGGAAAACAATCAAGATGGAGATCACGAACCCAAGTGTTGAGTGCCAAGTCAGGTATTTATCGCTGAAGTCTTCTCGCCAATTCCCTCGTCTCGTGGCGAGCATGAACACCACGCTAAAGAGCGTAGTCATCGTGCTGATTATGCTGAACATAAAGTGAGTTCCGAACCAGAAAGTATACTTCTTCAAGATGTGGACTTTCACTAGGGTTCCCTTCATGTAACGGGACATGAACGTGCCGATCGGCACCACAAACATCCAGGTCACAATCATGAGGAGGACATGTAAATGAGCTACCCATTGCTGGAAAGGGTTTCTCTGAAGAAAAGAAGACGACAGTATTAGGGGAAATCCTTGGAACCACAAAAAAAGAAGTCCTAGTTTTGTCTCCACTCACCCCAATGTACTGATTCAGGTTGATTGGCTCATCTGAGACTTCAATGCTAGCAAATGCAAAGATATAAAAGTCCATTAAGTCTAGTCTAATTAAGTGTCCTGCGTCAATTAAATAAATCCGTCCATTTCTCAAGCTTACAAATCATTCTTCCCGATATTCCCCAATATCCCTGGGGTGCTCTCGTATCCCGCCGTGAGGAAGACATAAACGGGCTTCCTAAGGTCCCACTTCACACCCCGAATCTTGGTCGTGAGGGGTCTTTTCCAAGTGCAGAAAAGCGTATACCTATCCAGCATTCCTCCCTTGTACTCCTCCATCGGAACGCATTCCCTCCTACGCGTGGTGTAAATAATCCCCTCCTCATCATCATACCGATTCCAGGAAGTATACCCAGCCACGGTATCATTTCCCTCGCGAACGCATTCCGTGACCGAGTCATTCCCCAACCTGTCATCATGACTCAGAGTGAGGGTGGCAAACTTTGTGGAGAAGGCAGCCATTTCAAAGAAAATGAAGTCTCCCATTTTGTTCCAAGCCACGACAATCTCACAGTTCTTGTCCTTGACGCATCCCACAGGATCGCCCATGCAATAAGCACTATAATTGCAACGGTAATAGAGCATCGCCAAAGCTTCGTGCTTCTTGTTGAGAGGAGTTGTCCTGTAGGATTCCGCACATTTTCGATCGTCTGGGTCGACTAAGAAGGTAAAAGTCATATTTTTTGCTTTAGCTTATTAAATGCCTTTGATAATCATTATTTAGTTGTCATCAGTTTAGACTTCAAACCAACATTTAACATTGACCTTCTCCAGATTCTGCCTCTTCTCGACAGGAATGTACCGGACTAAGGGTAGGTAAGGTCTCCTCAAGGCTGACGGCTTAGGCCGTTTCCTATGCTTTTCCTCCAGCCTTTCCTTCGGATCGTACCCGAGAGGATCGATTCCATGAACTTTCAAATTGTACATGTCCACCAAGGGCCTCCAATCTGTAAATTATGTCTTGATTGATTGTTGATTTTAACAAAGACTTTCCAGTAATTTCACTTCGTACCATGTTTTGCAATATAAACCATGTGACTCTTCGGTCTAGGTCCCAGGCTTCCGGCGAATCGGACATTTTTCACGTCCACTGTCGAGTTCCGACTCATATCCAAAGGCACAAAGTCGTGGTTGGGATCAATAAACGCGGGACCTCCCATATGGCACTGAATAGGTACGTGGGGCTTATAATCTTTAGTTACTATGATTGGGAGTCCATCAAGCTGGAGAAGAAGGAGCCGAAGTAGGTCAGTAGTGGAATCGAAAACATCTACAATCAAGAAATCATTATCTACTCTGAATAAAGTACCTGGTCCACCCGATGGAGATAGCATGCGCCAAATACATCCACCAGCAGAGTAGATACAATCACTCGCTCAGATGTCTCCTGATCCCCCAACATTTTCAGTTCCTCCACGGTCATCTTAAAGTTCAAATAGAATGCCCTCACTGGAGTCTTGAAATCCAGGACGGCCACAGTCGGTGGCCAACCTGGGTCGAAGCCTTCGCACTCGAAAATATGGATATTTTTCACGCCCGGGTTCTCGTACAGTTCGGAAATGTTAGCGCCCCGCCACGTTTCCATGTCGAAGTGGTACGTGGGATGAAAGTCCCTGACGCAAGGGACCCTCTCAGCTACCCTTCCAAACACCCTATTCTTCGTGTCGGTGAGCTGGACGTAGGCATGCTTGATTTGGAGGTAGGAGTGAGAGGCCTGTGCCTTGAGGGAGGGGATCACATCCAGATGATACCACTGGGCTTTGTTGAACGGCATTTTTGCAATGTCGAGAGTGATCCAGTCTGCCACCTTCCCCATGGGTTGGGGACCACCAGGCAGACCTGTACTTGCACATCCGTACCGATCGTAAAAGTCTGGCTTGTGACAGAGTAACGTATCCTCTGGAACAGGATCTGGAGGTGGCTTCACGGAGGATTCCTCCGCTTTCTTGAACTCCTGCACCTGCACGAATCCATTGACGTCGAGGATGTTAAAATTTAGATTTACTGGCCACGCTTGGGTCTCATTTTTTTCTTCCTGGTGGTGGATTTGAATGGGTTCATGATGTTGTTGCTCACTTTTCTTCGGATTCTTGATCTTGTCTGGATGCACCTGCACCTGTTCGGTCTCGTTAGAAGTTAGGGTGGCGGATATAAGCCCTAAAATCAATAGTAATTCTGTTCTCATTTTAGGTTGACTCAATATACGTATTTTTTTAAATTGACTAGAGAGGTAAATGTAAAGCAACTTCCTGATTGAAGGAATCAATTGAATGAATGAAAGGGGTATATTGAACTCAAAGGGGCCAATGAAATGAACTGAAGCCAATAAATTGAGTAGGTCTAACAATGAGACCCGTCCCTGTTCCTGCAGCTTTGTTCGCAAAATTGTGCGCATTATTGCCACGAGAACTATATTTTAACTGAACTCTGATGCTTCTCATGATGTGATTACCCACATCCCCATCCCCATAAGTAAAGACACCGAATAAATAGAAGGTTGCACGTATTCAGATTCATTCATGCCTTACATTTTTCAGAAAATTCAATTGAAATGTTTTTATATAAGATGGATCTCAAGATTCTCAAGCACGGGGAAGTGAAAAATGCAAAGAATCTTTTAAATCTGATGCCATTTTTCCCAATGATTACGAAAAACCGGCACGCCCGGATATGCAGATTTTACAATATTATCGTTTCTATTTTACAGAGGAAAGCTCAGTTCAAGAAACGGCGAGAAGTCAGCTTATAGCAGTGGACTCTAAATAACAATTTATTTGTACTTCACGGAAATTTTTGAAAAAAATTGATAAGGATGACGATCCTGGAATCATTCCCAGCTATTTCAAGCACTGCTCATGTGCTCATGATCGAGCAGCAAATGCCATGCGCGTACTTCATTGCATCCAGCTTTCGACTGAAAATCACTCGGCTTTTCTCTCCCCGACTGCGCACCTTGAGTTGAAGGTCATATGATTTGAAAAGCAACTGAAAACAAAATCAAAACATGTTTACAGCATCGGATCCTAATTTCTACATTCGGTGTTTTCCTCTGTTCTTTGTTTTGTTTTTTCCCAATTCAACCGCAATTTCGCTAAAGGCTTGAGGTCGAGCATTGCAATGCAAAAGGAATGGATAGGGAAGAATGCAATCAGTAATCACCTAATTTCTTACGCAATGGTTGAATACGTATCTACTCACTGCTCGCAAACGCAATGATGCTAAATGCTAATCATAGCTAGCATCAATCAGCAGCAGAAATTTTTAGTTGTATGCTCAAGTGAGAACTGTACTACCAACCGACCTACCAGCTGCGTGAACTTTAATACTTTTATTAACTTGCTGTCTGTCTATTCAAGCTTCCTTATAAAGCATCCATTGGCATGTTGGTATTGCTTTCCGTCTGTACTATTCAATACACAACGACCCAAAATCAGTGATGAATTGGGGAGTTTTGGGAAGCCTAACTTGGCCGTTGAAGTAAATACTTGAAGACTATCAGCATTAATAGTACCCCTCATGATAATCCAACCACCTCGAGTACGTATTCATTGCTCCACAATGCATTGTATCATGTCTGGTAACTGGTAACTAACTTTAAATGTCTACAAGTCTATATTCCCCCACGAAAGTGAATGTGGTTGTGGTCGACGAAGCCAAGATGTCCTATTTAAGATTACAGTTGCACTTGACTATCCTCTACGCAATACGCACGTTAGTCAAACTGCAGTCCCAATGCTATTGTGGAGGAGTGCGTCAGTGTCTCCTTCACATTGATCTTCTTGACCAAACAACCCAAGCCAAAACAAGAGGGGAATGAATAAGCATTTTCTGTAAATGAGGCGAGGGGATAATATTAATGCGTACGAATATGAGTTACATACATACGTTGTGCAGTGATGGCATTTTAATGATTGCTGAGTCCTAGAAAGAGTTCATCCAACCCTTTCTAAAGGGATCACAACACGTCCAAGGTCCTTCATCATGCATCTCAATCTCAATTCCCAACAAAAAAAATCTTGCATTATATCGTATCCACACTGGTACTCAACTCAACCCCAAAAAGCATTTTCTTGAGCAACTTTTTTGCATCTACTCCCACGGCATTTAGTTTGCATTTACTTGTTGGCTAATTCACGTGTACGTACTTGAGCTCGTGGAGTAGTTCCATTCAATTTTCAGTGGTTTTCCCATCTTAATCATGTCAAAGTTACCCGGACCGTATCAACCCCTCGACGGGGGAGAAACACATCAAAGGAGGGTTGATGATCCCCCTCCCTACTCGGAGGTGGATCCCTCCAGCCTGCACTCCTCAGCTCCTCTGAATCTTCCAGAAGTGCCAGCAGCCCCCATCGGATTCATTGATGATACGGACAGCATCCTTCGCACGAGAGGTAAGATCTCTTGAGGAAATTCATCTCATTTGACTCCATTCAATTCCAAATTTGCTCAATTTCAATTGACTATAATATCAGGTTCGAAATCCTCAGGTGCAGGATCCATCGCCTCCACCACTGATGACAACAACGATCCCACGATTGTGGTAGCCCGGGGTATTCCCCTCGCTTCCAAATCGATCGATGTAGTCTGTCCACACTGCAGCCATTCAATCAGGACTTCGATTGAGAAACGGCCTGGCGTAATGGCCTACCTCTCCGGAGCAGTGTTGGCGTGCCTGTGTTGCTTCTGCGGCTGCTGTTTGATCCCGTGCTGCGTCGAGCAGTGCATGGAAGTGAAGCACACTTGCCCGAACTGTGATGGACTTATTGGGAAATACCGACTCTAATCTGTAAATAATAATTAGATACATACATAATGATTTTTTGTACAATTTCACTTACTTCAGCAACCTCTACCATTAGAAATTGCAATGGAGAAGTTACAGATTATGTAATAAATTGTAAATAGCATTTAATAATTGTAATTCAGTTTAATTTGCAGTTTATGTAATAAAATTCCAGACGTTCCATGCAACGTTTCAATTACCGTTTAAAAGCTTGGTAATTACTGCTCCCACTATTCATTACCAGAGAATTTTTCTCACGGTGAAGCCCCACTGACGCCTGCGGTCTTTGGTGCTTTGCAGTTCCTGTGCATTATGCAAAATCGATTTACATTTCAGCTCCAATCCTACTCGTTAGGAATCATCACATCGCATTCCGGAATTCGCGTGTTTATGCCAGCACGTGAGTTTGAGTACTGTAACTTATGACTTTGAACAATGCATTGTTGAATTCAGAGCATTCCGTTTCCGATTTTATTTTGCGGCATGAGTTTTCGGATCTTCAAAAAATGAAACATGCACTTTGCTGGGTTCCAGTGGATGCAATTAATTTAGAGCTTTTATCAAGGGGACCTATTCCATAATAAATTGTTTGTCCGCATGAAATTATTGCATAATCTAAATTGCTTGCAGGAAATAATGGAACAATGGGACTTGTATTTACTTATATCCCAATTTTCGGGTTCAATAAGGATATATAGTTAAATACGCTGTAGCGCACCACGTGCTAATCTCCTCACCGTATTGAATGGAACAATGCGGTCATTAGATAATCATATTGTCCCGACTCACCAACAATGTATAAAAGTCAAGAGGTCACATCAAGACCTGACCTGTAGCTAACGAATGATTTACAAAAGGATATAGCTACTAGCCGCAATGAATGAAGGTCGAATTCACTGGGGCATTTTGAAACGGAAAAACGCTGAATCCAATCATTTTTGCTTTGCAAAACTTGTGAGTAGATTAGATTGGTTGGACTGGAAATGAGGAAACACTTCGAGTAACCTGCGCCTGTACTTATGCATTCATTCACCGGTCGCTAACTGCTAAACATTTCTGATTGACTGACGCAATTATGTGAACTTAAGGACGATGCGATACAATGATGAGTCATCCTCAGACGAGAGGAAATCTTCTCGGTCAAGCGATCGAGAGAAGATGAGTCATCCGACCGTTGCAGAAAAATCACGGAGTAAAAACAATGTCAAAGGTTGAAAGGTTTAGGCTACCGCTGTTCAAGCCCAATTACTCTTGGTGATAAACTAGACCTCTGACTTTTATTGATTGAGCATGTCCAAACATA
>JAHZNH010002150.1:0-10511 GCA_027744355.1 Tyrannoseira gladiata | reverse complement strand
AGGGCATTATGGGATATGGGACTCAAGAATTCTTGACGACGAATGAGAGTATGGGTGGGTTTCTTAGTGACACTATTTCTTGAGCTTCCCATTGGGAAATTCTTACTATGGAACTAATGGAAATAACAGTTAAACTATGGAATGATTTGCCTCAGGAAATTCGGGAAGCGCCGAATTATAATTTGTTTAAGCACAAACTTTTGACGTATCTATTACAAGATTAATGGGGTTATTTATAGGAGATACTTGTACTGTAATGACTAATCTACTCTAATATTGTTATATCAAGTTAATGTGTTATGACGCAGGTCATGTAAAGCCTACTTAGTGGGTGATGACTTGAAATTTTAAGTAAAGAATGATGTGATGTGTAAAAATGTGCGAATAAATTAAATTAAATTAAATATTTACCCAGTGCGGGGCATTGAGCGTTTTCTCCATTTGTCCCCGATATTCCAGGTACTCCTGGTAGTCCTATAAATAGAACAAAATTATAATTTTGAATTAAGTATGAAATAACACCTTAATTAAGTATCCTTAATCAGTTCCATGCAGACCATTTATTCCAGATTCGCCCGGAACACCGTTTGGACCAGGAGTTCCGGGAATTGCAGGATTTCCTGCTTTTCCTTGCTCTCCAGGATTTCCAGGAGGACCGATTGGTCCTTGACGTCCATCTCTTCCGTCGAGACCGTCTCTTCCGTCCGCTCCATCAGCACCCGGAGCACCAGGAGCACCAGCAACACCTGGAATCCCATCTCGACCTACTGAACCCTTCGCTCCCGGCTCTATAAATTTTTTTTTCAAAAATTACATTCACAATCCAAACATATTATTCATAAAGGTGTTCAAAATTAAGCACATACCTCCAGATGAACCTGGTAGACCCTGTGTACCTGGAGGGCCCTGCAAACCTTCACCTCCGGCGAAACCGGGAGGTCCCTGGTCTCCCGGTGGTCCTGAACCATTAAAGTTTAAATATAAAATTGCAATTTGGTTTCCAACATTTCTAATTTAACAAGTGCATCTGCTCAGAAGATTTCGTATTTAAAACAACCTTTCAAGCCAGGTGCGCCATCGCTGCCATCAGCTCCTGGAAGTCCCGGTGATCCAATGACTCCTAATTCAAATACAAGTCGCATATCAAAGAAAATCATTTTTACATTTCAACAACACCATGACCGCAAAGCAAAAACAAATGCCTCTCCTGAATCAAGTACATAAAAATTTGAAGTCAAATTCAAAGGCTTTTGAAAAATGTTATAGAAAATGATTCCAACCTGGTGGACCTGGAAGTCCGGGTCTTCCGGGGGGCCCAGATGGTCCTCTATCACAAAGGTATTGAGCACTAGCTTCAATTTCGATTTCGGACGAAGAGCTCACATTAAATGACATCAAATCATTCACGTCCAGCAAGTCAACAGCTTCCAGGTTCATTCCCAGTAGACCAGCGAATGGTCTGAGGACGGGAAGCAAGCACAACACAGGAAGGAACGCGTACGTCTTGATAGGCTCCATCATATCCGTAAAAGATGGGAAAACACTGAGACTCAACTGTCTCGTCAATGAAGCCGTACTAACTCTTTGGCGCCCACGCTTTGGATCCTCTACATAGATATTAGCCACTTCCTCTCTTCCTTCGGTTCCAAAGAACCCGTTGCACCCAATGCGCTTCCCTCCCGCAGAAGTGTAGTAAATCTCAAATTCCCCTGGAGAAGACAAGATAATATTATTTATCAAAAAGTTTTGTCCTCAAAATGTTTCTCGAAATAAGGAAAAGAAGGAAGTGACCTCACCATTTTCACGAGCATTTCCACTGTTACTACTACTACCAAACCCAAAGAATCCCTTCTTTGCAGGCTGCAAGCGTCGCGAGTCTCCTTCACTGGCAATGAAAAGCAGACATGCGATGGCTGCGTGCAGTATGCTGGAGCAGAAATTAAACTGCAACAAAATATTCCACATGAATTCATTATTCTAAATTTTAAAACTTCTTCCCCTTTAATTTGAAAATAAATAATCTGACCTACCTTTAGCATTTTAATGTTACAACTTTGAGTTAATTTTTCAAAAGGGAGGAAAACGAGCAGACGTCCAATTTCCATGCAGGACACCTTATGAATAAACAAAAATTATTGAGAGGAGCAGTAGCGCTCCCGTTCCTTGTCGTGACTCAAAGAGGGAGAGTTAAGCTTAGCTTTGGCATGTACTTGAACTTGAGCACACGCGAAGGTACGAAAGGGTCCTTAAGTGCTCACTCTCTGTTGAGGACCTGAATGGAGCATCATTCTAGTACAACGGTACCCATCATCGTATTTAGGTGAGCCTAAGAAAAAGAATGAATGTACCGTTTCAATGCTCTTGTGGCAGGTGCCTTTAGCTGGAAAATGTAGGTATTTATGAGGGTGAGTGGTTGCTCACGTAGAACTGTTTCTTCCTCAGAAAATGTGTCAAAGAAGAATAAAGTGGCCTGAATTGGTTTAAAAGTAAAAATGGGATTTCAGGTGAAGCATGTTGACGCTCATTGATGCAACGAGCAAAAATTTTCCAGATTTATTTATTTATGCCCATCCCATCCCAGCATTATGAAACTCCTTCGAGCTTCAAGTTCCACTTTCTAAAACAAGTCTCTTGTTCTTCTTTATTCCCTGTTTAGTTTCGAGGTAGTGAATTCTCTCAAAACTTTATTTTCCTCGGAACAACTAAGTACTTCTCTACTCACTATGACTTACCACCAGAGGAAAAAAAGTACATAGTACTATAATACATCATAATGGTTTGTCCTGTGGGTACTAAAAAATCTCAGAGTGGAGTTCCAAGGAGTCTGGATTCTTTTTCGTGAGCTAGTTGTCTTACCAGCTTAAGGAGCGTCATCCATCCTTCTTCCAACGTCCCTCTCCATCGATAAAGACACATAATAATAGTCCGGGTGGAGTAAACTAACCAACCACCAATGTTCGGAAGACCCCTAAGAGGAGAGTAAATAAAATGAGAACCGTAATGCCATTCAACCTTCTCCTTTCGAGGAAACGTTCGGTGCGTTACGTGATTTAATTTTTTTTTTGCCTCCTTTGTTTGTACACAGTTGTAACCATTTCTAACTCTTATGCAATATGAGTACTACCACTATCATGAGTTTTATTACTGGTGGTGCAGTAGTAGTACTTGTATAGGGTGAGAGGAACTTCATGTAGATATTTTATGTGTCGGTCGTTGGCAGACGTATTTATTTTGGACTGTTGTTCTCCCCAACTAAAACTATAGCACTCACCCTCTCATCATCCCATTTACTTTTTTTCCTGTTTTCCTCCACTACTACTTCATTATCTTCGTGTTTCCCCCATCATGTGCGTAATAGTTTAGGGTGTCTACGGGTGAAAGCCAATAAGTAATTCTCAGTGGGATCATGTATCCGGAATAAAGTGGAGGAATAACCGATTTTCTTGCGAGTGAGTCCGCCAGCCAGTTTAATGCGAGAACTATAACTTGCCATGTCGACTTGTCTCATCTGAACCCTAAAGCCTCTGCCCATTCTCTTGTTGGCTTATCCTCTTTACATAAAAGAGCTTCGGAGGAGGATTACAGCCCCACAGAAGCTCACAAGCTTTGCAAACTCTGATTGAATAAAAAAACCTGCTTCCCCTCTCTGAAATAAAGAAGAAAATCATGATTTACATTAACCGAGCCGACAACAAGACGTTGTTTTTGTCGTCGTCGTCGTCATCACAATCACCATCACCACCACCACCATCGTCAGATGCGAGGCGCTCTTCCGTTCCATCGAGAAAGACAACCTGTAAGGTAATCTACAAGAAAAAAAATGATACGATGATATATATAGATAGAGTTTCATCCCATCAGAAATAAGAAAGTGGAATCGAGTCGAGTCGAGTGGAGGCTTGGTTTTTTTATTCCCCGAATGCACGTACGTATACATATAGGGAGCTGGCTCTCTTTTCAAGATTAGTGCCACAGATGCTTCCTTTCACTTCCTCCATTAATCTAAAGCGTATTTTTTTCGATGGGAAAATGAGCTTCCTTTTGTGTGGGCTTGGTGCGCGTATTCTTCGTCTTATTTTCCTCGTAATTTCTTATTAAACATGCCTCCCTCCGAAAAATCTTTGTATTCCGGAGCATTACTTGGCTTTCCTATTTGAATGGGGAACTGTATCCACTTCCACCAGCAAGTATAAAAATATATTTTGTTGTGAGCTAAATACAAGCCTATAAAGCGCCTGAATAATCATGAAAAACGTCTCGAAGAAACGACATCTGCTGCTTCCCTATCAGCCATTCACCGCTTTCATACTATTTTGATGCTATAGCTTTTGTAGCCAGCTCTCGATCCATTTGTATATTGTAGTAGTTTAGGTTACAAGAAAGCAAGTTGGAAAATTGAATATGTGAGTGCGGGCGGAATCAAGTAAATCCTCAAGGTACTGAGGTGGACTAACTCGCTAAATTGCGTTCTATTTATCTAACTGGAAAAACTAATTTTGTCACATGAAAGGTATTCCTCGAAAACCACCTCCCAATACTATTGCAATACTTGAGCTCGAGCGAGCCCCTCCTCCTCAGATTTAAAGTTTCTTTATCCAAATTCTATTACCTCATCTCGGAAGCTTCCCACTCGATCACCTACTCAAATTTCAATTACGGAGCTGAGAACTCATTTCTGATTATTTATTGAAGCTATCATAGCATTAATATCGGTGATGTGACCATAAATGTGTGGATCTTGTTCCATGATTTTCTTCCAGGGAGAGCTTGGAGGACTACCCAGGTTGTCACTTGTTCTGCTCGTGCTGAATCTCTGGAGTTTGCCAATAATCATTTTAATCACCATAGCCGGTTCCCCCTCATCTGCCGTTTCGATCGCCGCTGTGAGCATCGCATCGCCTCCTCCCTCCACTAATGACGGCAAGTCTAGGTAATAATGATAATAACGTTCTTTAGCGGTTTGCACTTCTCAGTTCAATCTAATGACTCGAGACTAAGGCGTGACAACTCACTGGCTTGCTGAGCACAAGACAATCGTCGGCTGAGAAAGCAAGCAGAGCAGACCAGTCTTTCGGAAAGTTGCAGTTTTGGTTGGATGTGGCTTTTCCTTTACACCTCAGCATAATTTCATTTTGGACAAACTTTCGTACAAAATAGAATGCTCAAGCTGCTGTTGAAGCTGAAGCATTCCTTCCAGCTTTTCGATCCTTTTCATCCCGCTAACTCTATATCTCTGATCGATTGTCCCATGTTGAACGAGTAAGTAATGCGATAATAAAAAAAAACTTTTCAGTGGCAACAACTTTGACGCTCACCACCACCACTACAACCACCACCATCAACCAGCTAAGCTGGTGGTTAACACGAACGAGGGGAAGAACGGCAGTTCGATTGGATTGATCTCGTTATCATTTGGAGGACTTGTCTTCAACAATAATTACCAGCCATCGCCACAAACTGATTTACATTCCCTGCCAATTAAGAAAGCGGGTTAGTATCTAGATGTATTTTTATCATGTGGAGCGAATCTTAACGAAAGGATTAAAAGTATCCAATCACGCTATACCCATCCTTCGATATTTTTAGCGATAATGAAGCGGAGTGGCGGTGAGACGAGGATTGTGAGCAACCAAGACGTTACCACATTAGCCTTGGCCATGGAGAACTCATCGTCCGTAGCGATCGCGAACATTAACAGCAGCTGGAATAACGTGTACGTAACAATCGGCACGCCTACTAATAATCCGTTCCAGTACAACAGCAATTCCAATCCCTTATCGAATCATACAGTTACAGATCGACGGTAAATATCTAATTTGCTCATGCCTCCATCATCCTTTGTACATTTTTTGTATTTTTTTAAAATTAAACGAACCAGAAAAAAAACAACCATTCTAAAGCGTTTACCTATAATAAAGCATTGCAAACTCTTCAGAATCATTCTCATCTCCCGCATGTCATGGTAGCTGGATCTGGCAAATGTGCTGGAAGAATTTCCTCATGGAGCGTACTCATCCAAGCATCTCATCATCTGTGCATATGTGCATATTCACGTTGCATACTAGCATCCTCCTCATTCGATGGCTCAACGCGACAATGACGAATACTAAAACGGCGAGGAAAGTGTCACTTTCTTTTTTTCATGAACCTGTCATTCCCGCAATTTATCATTTGAATCCCTCCCCATGGAAAATTTTCCTTGTCATTTCACTCCTCTGACTCGTGCAGGATGGGTGTGTAGGTGTAACTAATTTCCTTCTTCGCTCATCCTTGAAACCGTGAAGAGATGCGTGTGTGCTCTCAAAAAGAGGAAAGGTTATATCTCCCTCCCTTTTTTATCCTCCTCAGTCTCTGAGGCTTTCACTCGACGAAAGATTTAAAAGCCTTATTGTTCGATTCTGTCATCAATTTTTTTTGCTTATCTAGGTACCTAACAAACTAGCTTGCTTCCAGCGGGGTCAGTGGGTGATATCATTTAATTCTCCCTTTTTGAGCCGCTCGTGACAGGAGTAACAGTGAGGAAAAAAAATATGAAATGCTGGGGGTTTCCAAAGAATCTGATTCTGTTCTGCGGTTCTTTGTTGTGCTCTTTTTCCTCTGACCAGACCACGGGCTTTACGAGTGGCTGCTTGTGCATCCGTAAAAGATTATCATCTCACTCAGATGGGGAAACCACGAACGAATTTGGGAAGTTGAGGAGACGAGACAAGCAATAAAAAGTAATGTGGCACGGAAACTAATGTTGCCTCCCTGTAAAGTCGACATTTTGACACAGAGGAGGATACTCCCAGTAATGGCGCATTATTACAAATGGCACACTATTCAAATTTGTGTGCCCAGAGGAGAAGGAAGACCAAATCGCAGTCAAGGACAGCTGCCATGATGATCTACGCTGGCAGAACAATAAGAGGAAAGGCTTTTTCTGGGGAACACGCTTTTAAGAAAAAAGAGTGGAAGTACTTACTTTCTCTCCAAGCACGTTTCTTTTCGTACGGTACGTGTAAGTAAATGCATGATGTTGATGTTGCCTGGTTGCTTCTTGCTTTGTTGACATGGATAGATATTGAATTATATTTTTTATGGGGCATTAGAGCGGATATTCCTTTTTCTCCATAAATCAGCTTTTCCACTCGAATCTCCTTTTATGTTTCAGCTGAGGGATGACAATCTAATGCGGTAAGCAGCTTGAAAATCATCGAGAAATGCTTTTCAATTTACGAATATGTAGTTTTCCTATATTTATCTGCTTATTGGAGCATTGATTCAAAGGTATGTTGTTGTTATTACTATAACATAGAAAATAACTTTTATCATTGAATCCCCTAAATTATTGTCAGATAAAGCCTCTTGCCATGCGAAATCCCATTGTCATTCTTTTCAGAAACTATTAGATGCTTAGATTCCAATCCTTTGTAATTGAAAACTCGTCGTAAGCTTGGAAACCTTTGAAAGAGATCAAAAAAGTCATCCGCCCGTCTTAAAATCTGATGTGTAGGGCCGAAAATACAGAAAAAGGAAATTTTTGTAGTTAAGTACTTAAGCGTAAATTAGAAAAAATATGCCAAAATAAAATTTTTATACACTCTATCATTATCAAAAGGCTTTAAAATACAAAATGATGTTGGAGGAATGCTAAAAAGAGTCTGGGCTTTCAGTTTTGAAATGCACGCGGAGTAACTCCGACCAACAATATTTTTTTCATTATTGGCGCGTTCAAAAGCTAAAATTATCACCCGCCCACAAGTCAGTCTACAATTTGAATAATGAATAATGAGCGTCGATGTGTAATTATAGACGCAATCATGTCTGAAGCACGTCGTGAGGAACTACCATTTACAGTAGAAGTATTTTTACTGGAATCAGAGACATCTTTTTGGAATAAGCTAGATACAGTTCTTTGGTGGCATTCTTTGAGAATTCTTTGTGGAAAGTTGGCCCGAGTCGCCTGTAACATCACGAACTTGTTATGCCTGAGCGCATCAGGAACACGAAAATTACGCGGAGCATTTTTCACCGAATCATAGCATCTGTCGGACCTGTCTTTGTAAATGTGAAAGGGGAGGTGATGATGCAAAAATGGAGAAATTTGCGGGTTCACTTACGTTCCACTTGCACAATCGGCCGAACGTATTTTTCGGGGTGTGCGCACGTCAAATTAGAGGAAAATAGGTAGACTTGATGTCGTGTTTTGCGTTCCACTTGTGTATCATCTTTGTCATTAAATACTTGTTGTGAAATAAAAAAAATAATTAGAGGGGCTTGTCTTGTTGAGTTATAACCATACCTACAATCTGTTTTTTTTAATTTTAAGTGAGGGAAGCAGCCTATGCCACATAGCATCACGTTGCATTAGGATCGACAGAGACATGTGAAGTATAGGTGCACGCGTCCAAAAAATGCGAATAAAAAACCTGGAAGTAAAGTATGCGGTAAGTACCTTTTAAAGCGTTATCAGCCGATTACGGTGCTCATGCTGATCCGCTACAACTCCATGCGACTCCATGGAATGGAATGAAATGATCCGTGAAAGGGAGAGATCTGAAGAGATCGGGGATAAAAGGGTGCCATTTTGTTTTCATGAGCTGATTTCATTAGCTTTTCAGCCATAAAGGAACATCGCATAAATTCTTCCTTTGTCTCTTTAAAGGAAACGGGAAGGTCTGAAAGTAAACAATCGTCCTGAATGAGGTGAATGAATACACTGAATAGGGTATATCTACATAGAGCCACTGCTAAAATAGGTTGAATAATAAGGAAAAGCTGAAAAGGGATGAATAACGATGATAATAACAAACTACAAATATCTATCTTTTTGCTGAGTTATTTATGTCCCCACAAAAAAACTTTTTTTATTCGTGAAAAATAAAAAAAATGTCCCGAAGTTAGAAATAAAATGGAGAAGAAATGTGATGAATTGGGGAAAGTTTTGTGCAAGGTGGCTATTACCTTTTCCTCCTCGCAATGAATATAATGGAGAAAAAGGGATGAATAGGCTGAGCCCAAGCCCCCGGACATGGAAAAGTGACGCAAAAGCAGAAAGTCCAATAAACCACGGAGTACAACGAAACCTATCATCTCTGACCGGCAGCTGAATAAACTAGTCCTGAATTTCGATGAAACTCGGACTTATTTTTTTTATCAAATCAGACGCAGGACACGAAACCGCAAATAAATATTAGAGCCAAAGCCAGAACCAGACTGGTTTCCATGAATAGGTAGAAATTATTTCTGAGCGGGAGAGGAAAGTTTAGTTACACGTAAATAAATAGGTAATACTTACTAGCCCTTGAGCACGATTACTTCTAATCCAAATGGCCGGTTTTGGCCCTTTCAAATGAATGGATTTTTCCCACGAATCCCATGATGACCATTAATCCATGGACTTGTGAGTACGTGAATAAAAAAAAGGAGTGGATTATTAAAGTGAAACTAGGAACTGAGACATTTTATGATGAATTCAGATTTTTTCCATCTCATGAGCTCGTATTCACTCAATCCTGAGATCATGAGTTCTTTGTGATGCGATTTTCCTAGTAGCGCCATAAGAGCGAATCCATCTACACGGGTAAGCAGATCCAACAATTTCCACCCGGAAACTTGTATAAATAGACGAGAGATGGTGAATAGTCGGATATCTTTTTTTAAATTCCGAGAATTGCTGGAAATACTTATAATGTGATTGTATTTGCTTTCAAGCTCTTCAATACACCATTCTCCTTGTTGAGAGCATGAATTTATTACTTTTCCCATTAATTATTCAGTTTCATAATCTTCGAGTATAAACTCTCTGAGCTTTTTGTTTCAATGGCTTTTGTGTGCTCGAATCTCTTACAAAACCGGCCCCTTCAAAAGCGTAGAGCCTTCACACTGACTGACTGTAAATATATGACGGAAAGACTGACTGGATGGATGCAGACAGTGGCTCTGGCTCTGCTTAAAAATTCATGGATACATGCATACATTAAGGTTTTTGTTACAAGTTCCTCGTTCCCTTTCAAAGCGAGCGATTTAGTAATTCCGCGAACACGAGAAAAAAAGAACTCATGTATTTAAAAGAGGACGGTAGGAACATGAAACATTATTAAACGTTGTGATCGCACCCTAAAAAGATTATTATTGCGTGCAAGCGTAGGTTGCGTCTCTCCTAAGTACTGTCCTTGTAAGTATTGTACCTTAAATATACGTAAAATCCATAAGCAAATTTATTATTACGTAATCATTACATATATTGTAATAAAAACTTTGAAATGAAGTAATACTTAAGTCAGTTAGTGACATCTCTCAGATTTTGGAATGCTTTTAATAAGCTCACATTGAGAACTAAACATATGTATTTCGTTTGTACTAATACACTTCTTAATGAGAATTCTTTTAATATCTACCGTCGGAGATATTAGAGGTTTTTCGTGTAGACAGCAATGAGGATTTGCGTTGTAAAATTGCGTTCTAAAAAAGTTAGACCGCAAAATCGAACTCAATCTGCGAACGCATTGCGATGGAGAAGGGCACTT
>JAHZNH010002149.1:0-20173 GCA_027744355.1 Tyrannoseira gladiata | reverse complement strand
GTTATGCCGCAAACGGACGGACAGACGGACAGACGGACAGACGGACAGACGGACAGACGGACGGACAGAATGATCTCAATACTAAGCTGCCTACGCCAGCTTCGTAATAATGGGTACGTCTCCTATAGATCAGCGTTCTTTTTTCGCTAGTGCATTCTCCTCTGTGGCGAGTGAAAGGAAACATATTTTCATACATCATGATTAAGTAAGTAAGGATGTATGTATGTATATCCAAATCCTGGATCGAGGCGAACACAATGTTATAATAATATTTAATGCTAGCTTACTACTTAGATGGATGATGATGATGAGGATGGTGGTGGTGGTTATGATCGGGGGTGGGAAAAGGAGTAGACATTACAGAAAGGAGATAGTGGCGAGTAATGACTGACGTGAATAGTATAAGAACGTATATTAGTGTGCTAAGTAAGTAAAAGTTTCTTTTTTTACTAGTGAGGCTATATGTTCGAGACAGAGGTACAAATGTGATGGGAATGGCTTTGAGGATTAGGTATGTATTCATCTATACGTGGCATGCAGTGGATGTGTGTCGGCTTAAGTACACAAAACAATAAAAGATGTACTTGCATACACCGACGATTTTTTATGACCGTGGACTTGGATTATTATTACTCCAGTTTCACTGTCGATGTCGACCATGCTGATGTTGAATTTCTGGATCTGAATGGTTGGATCCCATTCTTCTCGGGGAGTGAGATAGGTGAAATGTTGAGTTGGTGTTCGTGAATGATGTGGATGGGATTGTATCGCCACATTTATTCAGGCGATGCACATCAGGGGGAAAAATGATCGAGAGAGTCTCGTGTTGGCTTAATGATTAGCTGCGGTGGAGCGAGTGGTGCTGCTTGTTTTGTTGGCACTGGCAAGCCTGCTCACGATAAGTAACTAGTAACTTTCGTTTCCGACTTTCACTGACAAATGAATGAATGAGTAGAGTATCCTGATCCAGTATCTACGCACCGGAAATACATACCGGAATACCGGAAGCATTTATTATTTTGGGTGATGGGAGATGGGACGGATGTGATGCGATATGATCTCCTTCGAATGTACATAAATAAGTAGACTTTTGCTAATCATCATCTCATTTGCGATTTTCTGGGTGTGCGATAAATACTCACTGCGCTGCTTTTCAATTTCGCCGGAATGGAGGATGGATACAAATGAGGATGGAGATCGGTCCAGATAAGGAGTAGTAGCGCTTCGATCTATCATCGTATCAAAGCTTCTTTCCATGGGGGTGCTCGGTGCTCCACGTAAGTACTTATTGATGAGAGTGATGTGATGATGATGACGCGGATAATGTTGCTGCCACTTTCATTTGGGATTGGGACTGTACAAGGAGAAAAAAATAATGTTGCCGGTTTTTTGCATTCATATTCATATCATTAATGCTCCCATTAAGCACTCGCTCCATTGTGAGGTCCTCCTCCTCGCATTTTCATTTCTCTTGTGTGTTCACGTTCACTCCTTCCATGATAAGAAGGAGAAGGAGACGATCCGAGATGGGTATGAGCGTGTCGCCCTGTGAAACGAGAGTGTAAATTCATGAGGGAAAATTGCTAATGGGTTGAGTGGATTACGACGACAATATAATGATGTCAATGAAGCATCTGCTTGCCTCCACACAAGGGTACATTATTCTTGTCATGTATACCGCACTACATTGTTGAGGGAAGGAAGCAACATCGTATGAAAGTGAATTCCATTCTGAATGATACCAGCCAAGCAAGTAACTGTAATAAACTATTGCTACCACTAAGCCACTGCATACGGGTCGGTCGGTCGGTCGATCTGAACTGAGCACATTAAACCAAGGAAAAAATGTAATATTTTTAAGACCAAAATGACATTAGAAAAGGAAGCGCTCGATCCTCTCCTCTCGTTACTTGAGGGAAGGGTGAAAGTTTTTATTTTTTAAGAGCGGGAAAGCAAGAAAAAAAAGGAAGAAATAATAAGATCAGGGAGAGATGAAAAGGGGAAGGATGAAAAAAAATTCTCGTGTTATGCTGGTCCGTGTAATCTTGCTTTTTTCTCGAGCATGTGACTTAAATTATGCATAAGTTGACACATTTTTTCCCATGGAGTAAATCATGATGGAACTTGACTGACAACATAAATGCCAGCGCGAAAAGAGAGGATGTCAGAAATTTTCTTTTGGAGGGGGGTTGAAACTGGAAGGAATCACTAAGTTTTGAAGAGGTGGATCAGAATGATGTCACACATAGAAGAGTATCGAGAGGTGAAGGTATAAATATGTATTATTTGATGTGAGCCATATGTGTCCTCCTTGTCTGTCCGGAATTTTTCATGTGGGGCTTCATCTTGAAATAAAAATAGAGAACAAAGAGCGCTGATCATGAAATATGGAACGGATGAGGGTGGTGGTGGTGATGGTGGAGATGGAGAGTGGATTGGGAACGTATATAGCGATAAGTATTTACTTTGTGTGGGCCGGAGAGGAGTCCCCATCCAGAGATAAGTAATGAGGGAGGACGTGAGTGAAATTGAAATGTAATGTTTTCCTCTTTAATTTGAAAGAATTCGTGGATCGACAATGTAAAATGTAAAAAACATGAAGAGAACCATGAGAAAAGAGAAGAGAATGATGGTGGAGCGGAAGATTGATTGACTGGAAGGAGAGGAGATTTAACGGAGTTCATATTGCAAAAAAATCCCGAAGAATATTTTGCCGGAGGACTCTCGAGATTTTTGAAATAATTTCTGGAGAAATTAAAAGCAATAATTTACTTAGTTGAAGCAAGTTAATATCAATTAAGAATCTGAGGTTCCTGAATTGAGGGATTTACTTTAGCCACGGAATCCCTTCCCTAATTTCCTCCTGAGGCAAAGATAAAGCCTATATGGGTGACAATTAAGAAGAGCTCCCGACAAAAGAAGGGAAGTCGAGATGTGGGCGAGGACAAAAATGTGAGTGACAAACTTCCCTTTAGCGTGTGAGATGGAGGGAGACATGAGAGTGGCGTGGCAGTGGCATGGAAATGGAATCCTATAGTGAAAGGATGGGGTGCATTATACCTCCATGTAAAGATCTCCTGGAAGGAAGCTAGCTCTCCTTGGAGGGGACATGGCATTTTTGACATTGACAGATAGATATGATTAACCATGCAAAGTAAAAACAATTAAAGGGAGAAAGTGACGTGATGAAGATGGAGATTCGGCCTTTCCACACGGAATTGACATGACATTATCAACTAACCCTCTTCCCTGCGGAAAATCTCACATTCAAATCATTTTCTGAGGAAAATGAAGATATGGATGGATGGGTGGATGATAGTGGAGTACGTACTTGGAGCCGTGTGCCACTACCACAAAACGTCAATTCCTTCTCACTCACTCACATTGGGAGGGAGAGAGTGAAAGCTCCACATTTACATATGTAATATAAATTAGACACTCTGAGTGAGTGAGCGAGTGAACTAAGCAACCTTCATCACTCGATTCTTTGGAAGAAGGCATTCTCAAGAAAGAAACTTACTTGTTAGTTCTCGTCATCGCTGACTTGACTACTCTCGAATCCCTGGCCTGGCCCTGCACGGAAATTTTAGATTTGGAAATGAAGCGCTCGAGGAAAGCTGTCTTTCAGCGGGGAGACGAGCAACAAGAAAAAAATATATTCTCGGAGGAATTGAAGGATTATTTAAGATGTAATACCAGTATTTTCCCCGCCCCAGCAGAGCAGGAGCATATCACATCAGGAAAAGTAGTAACAGAGATAGAGAATGTCTTCTTCTTTCTACTCATAGCAATGGAAAAACTACGTAAATATCGTGATCATCAAAATAGAGACGTAATTGGTTATCTTCCCGTCTTTCTGAAAATGATACAAGAAAGAGATATAACACGCGTAAAAATATAATATTGAAATTAACTTCCAAGCGGGGGGCTAAAGAACCAAGTGAATAGGGGAAATAGGGCTTTATTCTCACCGGATTTTCTTGAATAGAGGAGCGTCCCTATTTGATTGAAGTCATTCTAACATTTAAACGTGCTCAAGTCATTTTCTACTAAATGTGAAGAAATGCAGGATTTCGAAAACTTAAGAACGGAAAGAATGAGAGAATCGGTTCAAATTCGCAGATGGCAGGGCTTCTTTAATGGTTATCTCTTTAAAACTGCACATCCTTCGTAATTTAATGAAACTGCTCATTCCAGTTTTTAAGTAAAATGGTACTATTGTAACACCCAACCGATATTGGTCTTAAGAAAACATATGTACTTCGATTTTGACCCTAACTTATTATTCAAGCAAATCCGGTATTATTACATGGACCTTACAACAGTAATATTTCTATATACATCCCCCAAGATCCACTCGGGTAGATTAAGGCACATGTTTTAGAAATTGTAGTAGGTGGATAAATACGGATGAATGAATGTTAGTAAGGCACATGAGATTTCCTAGAAAGAATAATTACGTATTTCATATCGAAGGTAGTGAAAAGGTATAATACGCCCGCTTTTGTTTTACTTCTTCAAACAAAAATCAGAATCTTCTTCTCAAAATCCTTCTCGTAAACCTTCTCTTGGAAATCGAGTAAAATCAAATATACCAAACCAATATCCGTCTCTGCCGGGTGAATAAGTAAAAATATTAAATATGATGAATGCAGATTTAGAATCGGAGTCTACCATAAAAACTTACGCTCTCGTATGTCTAATTCATTGTATCAGACATGGCATAGATGACTATGAAAATTGTACTTTGATTAATGAGGAGAAATTCCTTCGCGTGGTTGGTTAAAACGGGACATGTCATTCGACAATAATTTATGGGAAATATTATAAGGAGGATCCGATGTAACTTTTGCAAATTGCACCTGCAAACATGCAATCCTCATTTACTTTTATCTCCCTTTTATTCGGTGGTGATGAAAAATCGGTAACATATAACAATACACTTTAAAGTTGCAGTTTTAAGCACATTTTATTGCCCGATTCAAACGCGTGAAAATTACAATTCAAGGCACAAATGTACCCTCTTTTATTCACCCAGTCTCCATTCGAAACTTCTTCCAACTCCCACTTTCTCGCGCGAAGAAGGGAGAAACTCCGAGGGCACATACCGGATGCGGCAAGTTCTCCTAGTGACGTGTGAAGCGCAACAGGAGCGAAAAAAGCAGAATCTAGATCGAAGGGAGAAGCAACTGGTTAGTTCTAGTTGAGCTCTGATAAAAGGCTCCTAAAAATAGGGAAAGAAAACTACGGAGTTCTCTCAAATTTTGGGAAGAAAGTTTTTGTTTCAGCAGAAAGCTACCATTTTATCACATGGGGGCATACGTGTATAGCTAAATCGCACGTTCATCTTTCAAAAGTAGAAGTACTCGTGATGAAATTTTGCAGACGAGAGAAATACATCAAATTTTGTAGAAAAGGGAAAGGGGGAAAGTTTGATTTTCAAACTCAGATAACAATTTTAGTTATCGAAATTCAAAATAATTCTTGAAATATTTTCTTAGGTTATGATTGATCGTACCATAACTGCACTATTTTTTGCTTATTGCCTCTCTTCCCTCCTTAATTTTTTATCTTCCCCTGCGTCATCTTCTCCAACTTGAAAATTCTACCGAAGGAAAAAGAAGACCGAGTAGAAAGTAGAAATAGATGGAATTCTCATGAGGGATTCGATCTTGTTCTGGAAAATTCAGAAGCCAACATAAAACTAGTGACACTCCCCGAATCTAATAATATTCCCTCTCCTGAATACTTACAAGAGGATGAGGACGGATGGAACTGCTAAAGCAAAAAAAATCCAGATGATATGTATTTTCGTCTTCCTCAAGACACTCCCCCTTGTTCTGCTGGAGCTAGAGTGCCACTTCATATTCTAATTTTAGACGAAGCAATACAAGAGTCATGTCCAGTGCCCTCCTATTTATTTAATTTGGCTCAGAAAACAAATGCGTGGGTGGGTCGACGAAAACGAACTGAATGAGTGAGTGAGACCGAAATGGCATGGGCGACTTTTACCCGACTCGATTTATTTCACTCCATCCACTCAAAACCAACTTAGTTTGTACTGAAGCCATTCTAAAACAAAAAAAAAAAACAAGAAGTTTAGGAAAAAATCCTACGTTTTGAGTTTTTCGCTTGGAGTACCTCCTCTACCTGTTTCCCATGTACCTACGTAAACACAGCAATTAATTATCTGTTCCCTCATAAAAATTCATGTTTTCCTTAGGTCCCCAAGATACATACAGGATCACCACATCTCATCGCATCAGTTTCTCCCCGAGTAATAAGGAGGAAGCTGTAAGGAGAAATTTTTTAGTCGGGAGGAGAAGATTGAATGGAGGCTGGATGTTTTTCCCAGTCTAATTTAGTCTTTTCATTTTTCTCCTCTGTGTGGGAACAAAGTAAACCCACTTCATTTTATACTTTCAACGAAATTACTTATTATACCCTCCGTACGAACCTGGAGCTGATGTTTTCTTCTTAATCCCCTCTTAACTCTGATTTCGAATTCTGCCAATGTTTATGCTACTCTATTAGTATTTTTTGTTGTTTGGAGGCTCTCTCCAATCCCAACTAAGCGAGCCCGAAGTAGATACATATAATATAAAAATGCATTACATTTTTTTGAAGTGAGCAAAAAACGAAAGTGATTGATGCGGGAGGAAATGAAGATGATGAGTTTGTTTGAGAAGGTATTAGGAAAAAAGATGATGAAAGCTAGGATGAACATGATGCCAGTGAGCGCAGGATAGAAAAATGAATGCTTAATTTCAACACTCGTCCATCACATCCATCTCCAAGCAGGTTTACCTGACTCACTATCGACCTATAGCGTGTTTTCGATGTAAAAATTTTTTTGTGGCTTTTATAAGAGAAACATTGACGTTCACAGAGTACTACGATTAAACGTGCCGTACGTACAACTAAAATCAAAGCCTAATTAAATTGGTTGTGTGTTTGGGAAAGTTCAGAGGTTACGTGCTTAGCTCAGCTATGTTTAAGGTAAGGTTTGATTAGGTTAAATGCTGTGGTCATCCAAGCTTAGGTAAGGTTTGCTTAGGTTACCTGCTTTGCTCAGCTAAGATTTGGTAAGGTTTGCTTAGGTTATCTGCTTTGTTCCGGTAAGGTTTGATAAGGCCAACACTTTTCTGCACAAACCAACATTTTATGAGACTCTTACGTAGGATTTGGCATTGAGGGGTTGAATAAATTTTTATTTTAATAGGACAGAATGTACTTAATTGGACATAGCAGTGCAGTTGTGGTACGGAGTAGAAGTAGGGGGCAAATTTTTATTGATACTTTTGTGTGGTATTTAGCATTGACAAACATATTTTGGCATGCTTCATACAGGATGTAGCTTCATTCATGTTTGAATTTGGCGGATGCATATTCATAGGAAAAGGTAAGACAAAATTACGAAGAATTATTATAACAATATTATCACGGAAAAATTACGACAATATTAGGACACAATTGCTACATAAATACTTATCAGGACAGAATTAAGACGAAATTAGGACAAAGGTATGACTATGACTTAATTATGACAAAATTAGGACAAATTTAAGACAGAATGTCTTAAGCCTTGGACTTCAACCTTTGAGTCCTCAATCATGAGTGGGAGCTCCGGTGGTTTTAGTTTGCTTCTCCAACACTTCGTAAGACTCGCAGTATCAGTTTGTCGTCATTTCGCCCATCAATAACACATCGAAGTGAAAAAACTTCGACTTTGCTGTATGCCCCCTAGCTACAAAGGATATTTTTTATTGTAGCCTAATATTTTGGATTGCATAATCTCAATCATGATCGCGCGATGCAAATTGAAAATTGTAAGAATAGAGCACCAACAACAACAATTACGGGCATAATTTACCACAGCAATTTAGGACAACCACTCCATTTTCTTTGAAGGTCTGGATTCATTGTATCGCGATCGTATCGTGATGAATCAAAGCATGTATATTTAGCATTCAAAATGGGAAGGAAAATTACAGGGAGAGTGAAGAAGGGAAAGAAATTAGGACTGTTATGTAATTCTCAGAGTACGGAGTGGAATTAGAAAATTAGTTCTTTTTTTGTGGGAGGAACCGAATACATATTTATTTACTTGCTAAAGAGGAAGTTCATACGTGTAGGCCGGTTCATCCGAAATTTCAAAGTCACAAAACGAAAAACTCCTGGCATGTTTTGACACACACTCCATTTCATGGCTAGATTGCTCTACACCTGATTCCGGAGAAACGAGGGGGTGGACTGGAACGGATTACGTCGTCTCTTGTCCTGTAGTCGTCCTCTTGTTTTTTAAAGTGCACAAACAACGGAAAGAATTTGATTTCCTTCGTTCTCCCACGATCACAGGAGAAAATTCGCAATTTTTTTAGAAATCCTTGGTATATATTTTTCCATACATTGAATTGCTGATGAGTGAGTCCAGTCCAGTAGTGAGTTGCAGAGTTTGCAAAAGAAAAATGGGAGGAGGAGAGGCAGGACGGACGTCATATCATATCGCCTTTTGTTTCTCCCACTCTCCAGGTTTCCAAGCCCGCAGAGGTAAATACTTACTTATTGGGGGAGGTTTATGAGCGTCGCACGAACAACCGAAGCCATGCCACATCACACCAAACCAAGTGAGATCAGACCTCCTCGCCTATCCCCACCTCACCGCCTGTGACTTTCGCTTCCCCTATTGGAAAGTTATTTTTTCGTGTGAAACAAGCGAAACCGATAAAAAAAAAGTTTTCTATTGAAAAGAATGCCTTTGATGAGAAATAAGAATGCTTTCCATCCTCTCCATCCCCCTTCGGTCCTTTGCTCTATCCCTGCCAAAAAATTCCTTCCAACTTATGCCCTTTTTATATCTTTTGACTTGACTTGGACATTGTCTGGAGAGTGAAGGAATTCCAGATATTTTCCTCTCCTATTAGGAATCCGGGTAGGGACGGGGTATATCGATGTGGTTATTTGTACGTGTCTCCATTTTCGCATGCCAAGAACGTTTTGATTTCTCTGCTTTTCATGTCATCTTTTAAGGTAGCATTATCCTTGTGATCTTTCTCTGGAAGTTTCACGATCCCCAAAAGCACCATGTTTTTTCTCTCTCACGAAACATCATTTTTTTAGAGAAGAAATACACCGTCATTGCATGCTTATTGGAGCCAGTGACATCCATTCCAAAGGAGTAGTAGATACATAGATCTCAATTGTTTTATACTGAAAACGGGTAGTTTCCCTCACGTACACCTCACAGTAATGTAATGTCATGTTCGTAATTTAATACTAGACACATAAATAAGTATATTTCTGCAAAGAACAAGAAGATCATCTGAAGGATCTCGAAATATGATGCAGTGCCTATAATGCAGAGAACAAATCAAACAAATATCGCTCGTAATGATATGCTTTAGTTCTTCAGATCACATCACCTTTCAAAAACTTTATTTCCATAAACGAGCTCCAATTTGAAGTCCCAGAAGCAGAATCAATGCAACTATTTGACCTACTTTTTATACTAACCGTTATTTATGAAATTCCCGTTCGATCTTTGCTCTGTTATGGAAGTGGAGACTCGTGGAAATGGCATCCGCCGCTTACTTATTCTTCCTTCGACAAATAAGCACAAAAATTAGCGCAACGAAAACTGCAAGTCTAGAATAAGGTCACCGAAGTTGAA
Source organism: Tyrannoseira gladiata (assembly GCA_027744355.1). Classification (NCBI taxonomy): domain Eukaryota; kingdom Metazoa; phylum Arthropoda; class Collembola; order Entomobryomorpha; family Entomobryidae; genus Tyrannoseira; species Tyrannoseira gladiata. Next base: position 10,503 of record JAHZNH010002149.1, on the reverse strand, counting down.
ACACTGATCGAGTCATACGGAATAGAAATCATGGATAATTTCAACTTCTATTTTTTACAATTTATTTCGTCACCTCTTGAAATGATCCATGGATACAAACTACGTATTTGGCTATCTGGTATTTGTGTTAATATTTTCTTGAGAAAGTAATAAATATATTGAAATGCCTTTCGCGTTTCCTATAATGACGAGAAATAAGTGCGACGGTACTTATTGCCATCATATCTGTGGTGTGGTGTATCACTTGATCATCCCATCATTACATCAAAATATGATTCCAACTTTACCACTCCAGGTTGCAATCGGGGAAATCGCACCCCTCACATTATAGAGCATATTACTTCCAAACTCTGGTCTAGGAATATGAGCATGTGCTGGGCTCCTAGGTACATTTTTCTTCTTAACTCCAATTCACTTCAAATATTGTCCAGCATCAATTTCTAATAACCATAATGATCACATTTTTATTGCGTTTCATATTTCTCCTCGAGTAGGTTTCATCTTGCTCTCTGAAACTCTGGATCCAATTACATACAATCACAGGAGATCGAGTCAAGAAATAGCATTTACGTACGTACGGATCACCACCTCGTCTTACTACTACATTCTCCGAGTACGTACTTGCTTCATCCCCTTGACTGAAATGAACAATAAGTACACACCAAAAATCTTCGCAATATATATATACTTACTTCTGTTCCTACCATTCCCAAACCAAAAGTAAATATCGACATTTCACGTGGCTCATCTTACAATTAGAGCTTGAGTAATCCATAACGTCTCCAAGCTCTCCCTTATGATTCAAAGTGGGAGAAGTCAACTCATCCAAATATTTTAAAAGAAAGGAGTCCACGGAGCATAGCCGTATAGCTGTAAAATTGCAGAACCTGCAATACTAAATAATACAAATAAACCTGTTACTTAAGAAGTTATACATGAAGCTGACAAAATGTCGTTGAAACAGGCGTGGTAACGAAGTTTCTAACGGGGTATTGCGAGACTTTATACTAAAACCAGGCTTCCAGCCATTCCTTGCTATGATTGAAATGTATAAGGTTCTTTCTCATGAGTCTAGTCTAAGCTTCTACCAAATCGCCCCAGTCTCTCTAGATGCTTTGATGACCTTTGAACCCTTGGGGTTACATTTCCCAATGTTTTTAATATTTCGGTTCTGCATAGTTTTATCGGGCTTTCCAATGAGGTATCACAAGGCATATATTGTCATTCGAAAAAAACCGTTACTTTTCCCCCCTCCCTCCGGCCGTTGACGGTTATGGCTGACATTGTTATGCAGAACACTACGCGTAGGCTTGAATGAGATGCGCTATAAAAGCTATTTTTTGTACACGAGGAGAAAGTGGTATCAGGGGAGGTTGTTTACTTCGTTTTTTTCCCAAAAATAGTCGTACCATTACCAAATTTTATATTGCATATAAATAATACACATGCAAAGCTTTATACCACATTCACCCCTGCTCCAAAGTACTTTCTAAATAATACATATCCCCCCAAAAAAGCTGGTGATGAAACCTTGCAAAAAGCTATTCATCTCTGGGAAAACTACCGTTCTAAACGGAGCAAGGTTTTTTTATAGATCAAGCAATCCCGTCCGTCATCTTCCGCTGTCAAAGTTGATTACGCAAATGATTTAAACCAGAAGAGAAGAAGGAGTAGGAGGGAAATACGCCTTTTGGTTTATTACTTTTCCTTGCTTGATCCGAAGTTCATATTGTTCATACATGATTTCGTCCGTTGGTGATGTACAAGCTGTAACAAAGTACGTGCATACCCGCATTTTAAAGAAGTCTAGCAAGCATGCAAACGTATAGTATTTTCCCTCCACTTGAGTCAAAGTCAAACTCCAGGCTTGTTTCCCTGAAATAAATGCAATACACACGAGAAAAATATTTTTATAGGGACACGGCTTCTATTCCACTTGTTTCACGGAAGTAAATAACTCCACAAGTTACGGCTGGTGGCTGGCAGTAGGTGCAAGAGAAAGTGGAGTCAAACCACTTCCACTTTTTTCTGTTCTTCCTTCCTAGCAAAACTGAGAGAATATTTATGCACCAGAGCAGCCCAGTTACTTCCACTGACATTCCTTGTCATCCTATAAATCATCGTGGATGAAAGTTAGATGAGAAATGGTGTAAGGTTCAATGAGAGAATAAGCTGCGAGCGAATTTCCCTTTCTTTCGAAGACAATCCTCATATCTGGATTATCATTTGTTTCGATGATCGTGTTCCACATGTTTTTACAAGCACATGAATGTCCTCTTCCCTTCTACAAGGATGAAACTGTTTTTTGTAGGTTTTTGTTTTGTGTGGGAAGCTTTCCATTCTCCTAGGCTCATACTCAAGGTTTATTTTTAGCTTAAGAGATTTACGCGAGTTTAGAGGGAAACGAGATTTTCTCAGATTTATGAACTATATTGACATTTTATTTCAAGAAGAAAAATACCACAGGATAAATAAAGTATAAAAGTGACGCCTTAAGCATACCATGCCCCAGACTCCCACGACGTTTTTCACTGTTGGGGAAATCCAAAGGCTTTCATGGTAAGGTAAGATTCGTGTTCAAAATTAAAAATAAGAAAGAATCCACATCCAAACACGAACAATTTAATCCTGTCCAGTCGGCCCGAGAAAAAAAGTCAGGGGTTTGACCTTCGAGTCCAGCAGCCTCATTATAGTAGCTATTCCTTCCGCGGCTTACTTTGAAATGAAAGTGTAGGGATCAGATATCTTAATAGGATGCAGCCGTTGTAAGGAGAGTGGGCTGGGATTTGTTGGGCTCTAATAGCGGATGACCTGCTTTCCCTCCTGTTGCTCCATCCACCCATCCATAATTTTTTTACTCATTCCTTGAGGCACTTCCTAAATTCGGAGATGGCTTACGGAGTGTGGGAAAATAAAGCAGGGAAAGTTCTCCCTTTCTCCACTCAACTTGTGCAGCATTCATGCACGCTATCGGTCTTCTAGACTTTGTGGGGAAGCCAAAGTTTTTCTTTTCTCATGGCACGCCGAGTCGAAATCTTGTTAGGATGGATCACCACCAGGAACAAGCGTGGCTCACCACAATTCATAATAAGACAAGGGAAGCACTGGCTGCCACTAACTAAGGTGGGTAGATAGATCTAAGGTGGGGGATATTTTGATCCTCTTCCCAACATTTTCGTGTGGCTTTTGGCTTTGCTGCGGTCACCCAAGCCAAGTCAATCCAACCCAACCCGCGCCACAAACCACAGGAACGTACGGGATACTTACATATATACTTTATATCAGGCTCATTCAGTTCACACTACACTTCAAATTCTTAATGGGGGGTAAGCCCTATGAAGAAAGTTGAAAGTTGGTTGGTGGTGTTGCTTAACTCAATCCACCCTGAGACAAAAATGGGATAGAAGGTCATTCCTATCCTCCTAGAATGGAATGGAATTTTTGGGTTTAAGTGAAAACTCAAACTTACTTTCACTGGAAAGTACACTACTGCTTGGTTAAGTTGCACGCGATAATATTGGCCGTCCTTTAAATCACTTGAGGCGAAGCCGAGAAAGTCCATTTAGCTAATCCGTTTTTATTTGATTTCCAGATTTGTTTACTCTTCCCCCGGACAGGGGAGCCGTGTGTTTTTTTTATGCTGAAAAGTCGAGGAAAAAAGTTTCTGCAGAGTTGGGTTGGCAGCTTGGAGTTGCCCTATTAAAGAGCGTAAGTCAAAGGAAGGAACGGGCGAGCAAGCAAAATGTGGACTTTTTTTCGCTGCGGGAAGGGGAACGAGATATCACTAGGGGGAGAATGCAATCGCCTGGGAATAAGAAAACAAAAGGATGGGGATGATGCGGGTGGACGGTCGGATGCAACCTCGATTTTCCACACGGTTGATGTGAATTCAACTGATTTCATAATTTCCACTGCCGTATCGGCTTACACAGTTGGATGAAGAGTCGGTCGGTGGACTTGGACCATCACTACCATCATCGAAACCACCATCAACGGCAAGGGTGGATGAGTGGTGAAATGGTGCTTGCTTGGTTTTTGTGGTCGTTGCGTAAGCCCCATATATAGTCATCATATCACGCGGTTTCAAAATATGTATTCATCTTCATAAAAAAAGCTTTCGGAGGACCAAACGGGGTATTTTTAGACCCTCTCTTTCCCCCGGAAATCTTTGCCTGGGGCGAGTTTTCAAAACATTTTTTTGCTCTTAAAAAAACTTGCTTCACCCAGCAAAAGTTTAAGGTTATCTACACGACAGCAAGTTACGAAAGGAGTGGAGGGTGTGTATTTTCTGAATGTCAATTTGAAAATGTACGTTTTGGGCTTTAAACCTGATTTATTTAAAAGTGTATTTTTATTAGGCATTAGGCAGCCTCGAGATGATGCGTAGGCTTATGCAAGGTTTACTTAATCTATGTGTGTGATCCTTATATCATATTTTTAGCGTCCGGATTTTCTCTCCGAGATGGGAAATTCCAGGGATATGCTTACGCTGTCTTCTCTCTGTCAATTTGGATGAAAGGATATCTGTGAAGTAGGCTATTCAATTTTCGCGATGAAATACATAAATAAATATACAACACACGTGGAAGAAAACAATGGAATCACCGTTAAGGGATATTTTTTGTGTCACACCACACACGGGAGCAATTTCCCCTTACACTTGCTTGCCGTTCGCTTTTCAAATGGGGGCATGTCGAACAAGGAACAAATATGTTGTTGTTGTTGAGAGTTGAAAGGAGTTTGATGGAAGGTTTGCGAGATCCTTCTGGGAAATCATTTGTCTACCTTTGAGTCGTTCTTTCTACCTCCGATCCGATTGTTTTTTTCCTGGTCTGGTGTGGTGCAACAGATAGTTTCTAAATGAGGATTGAGTAAGGATCTTCGAAGATGACGCACATCCATGCTCATCAAACATGTCATTTAGAAAAAAAAGTCATGCTATAAAGGTCAGAAATGGAAAAGAATCAGGAAAGTGTAATTTAAATGGAGAAATATTGATATCCTTATAATTATCGAAATTAATGGGGGGTTCTGAAACATTGCGCAGTACTTATTTACTTTGTAGTTTTCAAATGAATCCTCAACTGAAAATCGTCAACAATTCGTCGAAGGAGAAATTCCCAAAGCGGGATTTGCTTATTTCAGCTGGACATTTTCAGTTGTGAGGTTGGACTGCGTGCGGTTTGCACGGAAATGGATCTGATAATGGGTGGTATTTAAATACATAGGTATAATCTTCGGAACATGAAACTAATGAGGTTGAGTCATAAGTAAACATATATTTATGTATGTGCCTAAATTAAAGTGCATGTGGGTTCTGAAAAAAATTAATCTCAGTAAAAAGAATTATTTCCGGAGGCTGGGATTTGGGAAAGAGCACTTTTCGAAATCATTGTTACAAATCTGTATTAGTAAGTATATGTATGTGTGTACACCAAGGCACATGTTTAGTAAAGTCTGGGGAGCATTATATATTTCAAAGGGGAAAGTTCACGATGCTTCCATGTTTGACAACATCAGTCAGATAATGATAAAGAGAGCACTAATTTGTCCAATTCAAGAGATTAATGAGGCTCGTGCACATTGAGTAACGATTCGGATGAAACCGAATTATTGAGATTGGAAGGGTATATCAATTTCTTACAACCTATCAATTACCTAGTTTTCATATGGACGGTGACAAAGAAACTGAAACGAAAACTTCAGAAAGATATTTTGTCTGAAGAAACGAAGGAAGTATCTAAGGCATGAGTCATGTCTACACGTTTTTTGGAGTGCTTTCCCCTGCGATTTTTTTAAAAGTTCAGCTGCAATCCTTATCTCATTAAACTGGATTCTGGAAACAGGACAAATCCTTCCTTAAATCAGGGACATTTGTCTTGGTATACACACTTAATTGGGAATGAATAGATTTTCTTTCAATATTTATTTATTCCCCGATTCAGCTTCTTATTTCCCAATGATCGCTCACTCTCATAAGTAGAGATGCTTACTTAACTTGACAAAAAGGAGGAAGCCGCGTGGGCAGGAATTTCCTTTCGTTTGCTCAAAAGAACCCTGATCGAATCTGAATACGAGTTAGGATGAATATACAAATGTATAAGTAGTAAGTAGCAATTCTTCAGAGGCGAATAGCAAATGGACCGGAAAACTACTTAACGACTCGAATTCGACTCACAATCAGATTCAGAACATCTATTTTATATAATGCTTTTCAGCTGTTCGTTCGGTCGGATTGAGGCTTTCATTTCAATTAAGGAAAAGAATTTAATGTGCTCGCCCGCTTCTTCGAGTGGGCTGGACATTAATACAATTTGGTTCCGAGAAGAGTGTGTTTAGTATAGTACAAACCTCTTTACGTAAAGTATTCAGCATTACGACCCACTCACTCGAGATGAAAATCCATCCAGAAGAGATCCAACCCAATTCACCTATTCTTCCTTCAATTTATCGGATGAATACCTGTAAATCATATTATTGTTTATCAAAATCTCCTCTTGTCACAAACCAAAGGGGGATGGGATGGGGATGGTGGAGAAAAGTGATGAAATACATTTCCCATTCGTTTCAATCTCGGGGCGTGCTTCTGACTCGATTATTACCTCCCTGAGGACACACACCACGCAGTTTACATGTGTATGGGATTTGGGGATATATATTTTTTGCATGTGCTCATTGCTTGAGCACTGGAAGAAAAACGTGAGGGAGGAAAGTAAACTTTATTCTTGGAATCCCATTCGATGAGCGAATGGGTAGAGAAGGAATTTAATGGTGTCATCATGCACCATCGTATATGTATGTTATGCAGTAGTAATAGATTGCCCACACAACACCACTAACACTAACCCATGATCAGGATGAGGAGGAGGATGATGATGTGATGGCCCAAATGGCGAAAGCATTAGATTTGGTATAATAACTTTAAAGCGAGTAGGAAGAAATAAGTATAGCAGCAATAGTATTAAGTATTATTATCATCATCCTCTCTCGCTCCCAGACTCCGAGAGGTAATCTGAGCTTTGTAATGGGGACACATGGATTTTCCTTTGGAGGGGTCCATCTATAGGCAATTTTACGTTTTCTCCGGTGAAAGTGGAAAATTTCATTATCACGATGACGGAGCGAAGCACACGCTAGTGACGGTAAAGTGAGTTTATAGAGCCTCCTAGAACTCGAGGACAATGACAGGTAAGTGGATAGATATATGCTGTACCATGTTAAATCAAACAGGATGTAAAAGGAGAAGAAGTAGTCGTAGGATGTAGTAGCAGGAGAAGGAGGAGGAAGAAGAAGGAAGGTTTGTTGTATTTTGTAGGCATTTCACTTTTTAAGGTAAAACCATGTTTAACTTTTAAGCACCCCACTGTGACCTCTTAATTAATGAAAGTTTCATCTGGAACTAATTCATTAAGTTTAGGGGGAAGGGAAGCGTAAAATATGAGAGATTTTGCTACGTGATACGATACGAGAGAAAGAGAGACTCTATTAGGTGTGAAAACACTATTCCATGATTTAGAGATTTCCTGGAGAGAGCCTTAGCTAGCAAACTATGTAATAAATTGTAGAGGTAACTTCTTCTCACTGTTGGGAATGAATGAATGAATGAACGAATGAGTAAGGATCTTTCGAAGAAAAATACTCACACTGGTCCTCATCCTCACTCAGAACTAACCGTAAAGTTGGATTGCGACTGGGGTTGGGTAATGCATATGTATCTTTGGCTTTGGAAAGTTTGACAAATGGGAAATGAGTCTCGAGATACCCATATGCAAGTGAAGTAAAATGTAATGCATTATTACTACTGTGGTAGTAGTTCTTATATGATCCGAAAACCAGATCCAGACCACACCATATCTATCCTCAGCCACCATCAAATTTAATTATATGCCGAGAGAGAGATGATGATGATACTCGAGCTCGTATTCAATTTGCTTCTGTTGGTAGAATTTAGTGGTAGTCCCCGTAAAAATCGAATGATGGAGGGTGGAAAGAATGGATGTGGCTATAGATAGATGGAAATGGAGCCGGAGTTTCCACTAAATACAGAAAGAGATAGATAGATCCTCTCGAGAAAAAAAATATAGCGCCGGAATATCGGATAAGATGATGATAGTGTTATTTTTTCAAGGCGTTTTTATATTGGATACGCATACTTAAGATAAATGAAAGGTAATGGGGGAGAAAGAAAAGAAGAGTTGTGGCGAATGTGGATAAATATGATATGAAACGATATGAGTGAAGAAGAAAGCGAGTGAGTGAGTGAATAAAGACTGATGGGGAAGAATGGAGGAGCTGTCTATATTTCAATCTCAGAGATTAGATCGCTTCATTACGGAGAAAGAAGAGGAGAAATCTACAGAAGTCCTTGTCCGATTTTGCCAGACTACCGGAGTGTGTTCCTATCACTATCAAAACCAGATGAAGACAGGGATCATGTTTTAAATACTTACTGCATGCCTCAATAGATTGAGTGTATTCCAGAATGTTGGTAAATCCACCAGAATTATATTGTTCCTGGAATTTGCTCTTACATGAGCGTTCTAATGTGTATTTCATAATTATGGGGAGTTTATGCTGTTTTTTGGTAGTTTACGGAAATTAAGGTTTGTGTACATACTAATTGTAGTATTTCATAAGATGTTTTTCCCCAAACATTTCAAAACACGCTGATTTCCAACCAATTCCAACGAATTTAGAAACAACTCAGGAAAAAACAATGAAAGTGCCAATCTATAGTCCCTATAATTTGTAAACGCACCTTATGGCATGGGATATACCACATTCCTCCAGAAATCTCTCCGCGTTTTTTAATTGCAATAAAAGCACACAATTGCTCTGGCTCTTGGCTATCATGAGTTTTCCAGGAATGGAACATAAGCCCTTACACGGTATCGTCAAATCGAGATGGACTCTCTCGAGCAAAAAGAACCCATAGGATGGATAGATGGATGGATGGATCGGTATGTGGTGATAGGAACAATCAAGATGATCGTGAAGCCCCAAGATCGACTTATTCAATCTTCATTTTCTTTTAGATTCTCTCCCACTTAACTTTTTCCAGCAGAAGCCATGTACCAGTTTTTGTATGTAGGCTCACGAGTGGAATGAAGAATAAAAAAAGTATTCCACCACTTCCCCCGTAAGTAGGCCGGTGTACGTGAGTGTAGATGGAAGATGGATGCGATCTGATGGAATGAGTGAAATGGTCGTCGTGCTCCTCTTGTCGCTGTCTTACGTAAATACAAGAGAAGACAAGTCAGTGTCATGTACAGATTATACTCAAGGAAAACAAATATAAATGGGAGTTTTATACAATTTCATTGTAGACGAGAGAGGGAGAGAGATTTCTCGATCTTGTCTTCGCATCCTCGTCTTCTTGTCACGGTGGATGGAACTGTTACAAGGTGGATGTGGAGGGGAATGTAAGGACGGGGGTGAAGAGTTGTGAATTTGTTAAATGTCGAGAAAAAAACCTTACATAGTAGGAGGGAGTACATTAAATTGAGTTGACTTTCTCAAAGTATTATTTTCCCCCTCCGATCTTAAGTCCTGGGATTAGACGAATTAGTTAATTACATTACGTTTCATGCTGGCTTGGCTTGACTTGACTCGGCTCGGTGTGGTGTTAGGTTAATTTTCTTATCGTCGCATTCATGTAATCCTAAGCTCTCTCTTCAGTCTTCATTGTAATTTTGATCTACTATGCCTTGGAGTCAATGATGATGATTCTAGAAATGAGAAGCACAACAGTCTTACGATTAGTGAAAGCACTGGTAGTAGTGGAGGGATCCATGGAACAGGGAAATCCCCTGAATTCATTGTTTTAACGTTCCTCTCTCACTCTTTGAGTTTGTAGTCTAGCCTGGTCCTGGTGTCACTGGAATAAAACTTGATGAGAGTAAATTCAGATAAATGCTTGATGACAGTACAGAACCTAATAAATACCTTTAGTTTGAACGTATAGCAACTACAGCCTAAATAAAAATATATTTAGGAGGAGGATTGTGATTGTATAGCTGCTGAAGCTTAATGGGATTTTGCTGGGAGATGCTAGAACAATCATTGTTCTCATTCTACGTGACTCGGCTCAGGTTTCACTAGTGGCGAAAAGAGAGCTTTGGAGACTTTAGTGTCACTTTAGAAATTCTTCCTTAGCATGGGAACTGTGCAAGTGCTAAAAATTGTCGTATCTCCGATCCTGATACCAATGCAATGTGATTAGTGATGATAGGGGTATTGATGCTACGATTAAATATTGCCGTACATTGGTCCAGTGACGACCTGTGGAGTCATTCATCTTCGTAAGATGTACTCATTGGACATGAGATAGAGGCGTATTCTTTTTCGCATCTACTCACACCTAAGATCCGATCTTGGCCTGGTGCTGGTGTGAATGAAAGCTTGAGGGGGTGACTTTTAAGAAATAGAAGGGGTGCGAATGAGGCGTGAAAATCCGGGATGGAAAGTTGGAGTTTGGATTTCTCCGATCGAAAGAAAAGATGA
>JAHZNH010002148.1:0-10203 GCA_027744355.1 Tyrannoseira gladiata | reverse complement strand
TGGACAGCCCCTGATAATCTTGTCAGTGGTCATTGAAGCATTATGCACTAAATGCGTGGGCGATTTTCTTTAAACTTGGAATGTTAATTAATGAACACTGAACACCTAAGGAGGAACATCATGTAAAAACAAAGTACATATTTATAAAGAATTTACTTTAGAAGTCGTGGGGGGACTCGCTTAAAACTTGGTGTGAGAATTGCTGAATTCACCAGGAAAAACTTCGAATAATTTCAGCCATAACGGCCAATGGTTGGAGGGACTTGGTGACTTTGAGCAACTAACGCTTTTTTCAAATGAGGGATCATCCATTTAATACGTAACGCAAAAAAATCGATTTTTCGGGCCCCCCGTGTCACTCATTTTTTCATAAACGTTATTACAGAAAGTCACGGCTCCTCCTGATCCCCCCCAAACTGGCGTTACATTCTAAATGGATCGTCCCTGACACTGTATACCATGTGATACCTCGTACTGCCTATTTAGACCTACCCACCTGGAATTTGGATTTGAAGCATATGCAAATGCAATAGAACTCGTGGAACGTTCTTCATACTTGGAAAATGAGTTCAGCAACACAAATTCCACATTTGGAGAAAATCGACCCACGCCTTCCAAAGTTATTACATTATTGACCTCTGACACCTCGAGGATACATTTTCAAAAGTTTCCAATTGTTAGGCTTTGCATACTTTTCCAAGAGCTTCCAAATGAGGTATTGAGGTATCACAAGACATACATTCTTATATGAAAAAACCGTTACTCTCTCTTCTTGCTCCATCGCTGGGGTTTATGAAGTTTGAAGGTATGTAAGGTTCAAGGGCTCTAATACCCCATGAGTTCTAAAAATAAATGCTATAAAATACTTTGACTACGTCTGACCTCTCGCGGGTACATTTTCAAAGAATTTTATTAAATATTTAGGTTATTCATAGATTTCGAAGGGCTTTAGGTCATCGAAGGGCTTCATCGAAGATTAGGTACCCTATCTTATAACAGAAACCGTTATTCGCTCTTCCTGCCTCCTACCGTTGACCAAAATTCTTAAAAGTAATAGGGAAGATTCTTGGATCCGAAGAAACCTTTGTTTTAAATTTGATGTCAATCGGTTGAGGTGTTGGAAATTTATCGCGTGCACGGACAGACGGACATAACGATTTTCACATAGAGAATGAAGCATCTCTCAGCATAGTGTAGACTTGTTGTTATGCTGAGGGGTTCTATTTCACATGCTGATTTGCCCGTCAACTCTTCGCTGCATTTATACATGGCGAAGATCTTCTTTTATCCCACGTTACCTACAATGTAACGTATGGCACATGGCACCAGCTTATACCAGTCATTCATCCACCAACAAAGCAAAAGCAAGCTCTTTTTTCCACGAAGACATACAGGTTACACGAATGAGCGGAGCAGTTTTGAGATAGCGACGACGACGACTAATGATTAGAGATTAATCTAAATTGTAGGATAGCTTTGAGAAAAGCTTGAAATTATTCAGTAAAAAACCTTACCCATATAGCTTGTGCTTCTGGTTTCGTTTCACTGCATGAAAGAAGCCTCTTTCTAGACAATGTAAATGCACTTTACGGGTCCGTTTCCTCTTATTCCTTTCTTTGCTTTTCCTTCATCATCCATTTTGTCAGTTGGTGAAGAGGAGGAGGGTGAGAGGAAGTAATACGAGTCCTACTCCGAACTTCGGTGGACGTGGACGTAGTGTAAAACTCTCCTCACAAATAATGATTCGGCTTGGAGTAGTTTGCTATGCTGATTTTCTAGGCAGAAGCTAAAACTATGAAAAAACTAATACATGCACGATTCAAGCAAAGACTATGTCTGCTACGTTGCCTTCTGCCATATGATTTTATTTTCGGTTCAGTTTATGTAGGTCGCAGAAACGATGGAACCAGTTGTAGTTAACAGTTGTAGTCATTTCAGGAAAAATTCCACCATGTCAGCAGTTCGAGTCCCAACACTGGCATATTTTTGGCGTGTATGTATGGGGTTTTTAAAGGAGTTTATACCATACTTGGGCAAATGAAGTGGCTTACACACAACCACCACACATAAGTTTTTCCCACTCATCGGTGAACCCCACCCCACCACTCATGACCCCCTTAAAAAAGTCCGCCTACACAAAGCACACACTCAGCCCACATGAACCCACCTAAATTTTTGAAACAAGCCAGAAAAGAGTTAAATTTGAGGCAAAAATATCAGCTTTTTAATGAAAAATTTTGCGCTTAAGACGTTTTTAAAGTTAAGTATTTTAATATAACGGTCTAGAAACTTAAAATGTATGGGTATAATTTGAAAATATAATAAAAGGGGACCATTTTTAGTGGTTTTGCGAGCGATTTTTCCGAAATTTGGGGAAAAAATTGAGCCCACCCACATCCTACCACACATAGCAGCAAGAAAGAGACAGAAACCCCTCAACGACCCCACGTTATTGTCGGAAAATTCGCCCGCGCTCCTCGCCCACGCCACCACACCTGTAAAAATTGTCTTGCATCACACTTTTGCTACCCTGCACACCACACTTCGTGAGGGGGTGCCCATGTATGGTTTACACCGTTTTTCCCTCTGGTCGTTGGCCGTTATTACTAGAAATGTATGACGTTATTTCAAATGAGTTTAGCAGCTTATGTTTCGAGGATGAAAAAAATCGCCCACTCGCGTCCGAGCAAATGCCTAATTGACCTCTAACCCCTCGGGGATGCATTATGTAAACGTTTTTAATGGTTAGTTTCTCCAAAGTTTTCCATGGGCTTTCCAATGATCACACACATGATATACATTGTCATTTTTTAAAAACCGTTACTCCCTCCCCCTCCTTCTAACCGTTGTTGCTGAAAATGCTAGAGGTTCTCTTTGAGGAGTTCAGCAATCCACATTCTAAATTTGAAGAAAATCGCCTCACTCGTTCCCAAGTAAATTCTTTATTGACCTATGACCCCCGGGTCTACATTTTCAAAAGTTTTAAATAGTTGGTCTATGTATTGCTTTCCAAATGAGGTATCGCAAGGTATATGGTGTCATGTCATTATTCACTCCTCCTGCCTCCCACCGTAGACCAAACTTGCGGAAAAGAATTTCCTTTTTCTCGAGGACTCATCGATTTCAATAGTATGTCGACTAAAGCCAGCATCGTAAAAAGGATTTGCCCTCGCTGGGAATGGAGCACCGGAACTTTGCTGAGGGGTTCGATTCCCTAATGATTTATATGGGGATGATGCTGTGTTCGCCAAGTAATAGGTTAGAGTATCGGGGGACTTGACTGCATTTCTCTCAGCTGCAGTAGCAAAAAAAGCTCTCTTCGACTTCCAAGTAAGTAAAGACGGGAGTTTTTTTTCAAAACAAAAATACGCGGGCAACAACTAAACTCTTGGTCTTGCGGGCCACCACCATTCCAATCCATTCCACTGTTAAACACTTTAGGCGCATCATTTTTTTGTGAGGTTTTTTATTTCGTGCATCTAGATCTAGTTTCATATTGTGGTCGGGTCTCCTAGCCAACTGCAATTCTTCCTCTTGTATTTTTTTACTCGCTGATTTATTTTGGGGAGAAAAAGTACTGGAAAAATGGTATTGTTATGTGTGGGTAGGTATGCATTTTTTCCACATTTTTTATTTGTACCGATCAAATCGCTTTACTAGTAATAGGAAGGAGTAGTAGTGCTTACTTGATGTTGGCAGCACATCATCATCATCTTTAGACAAGGGACCCACTTCATCAATCAGTTTACCTGAATCGGTGTGCGGAAACTGCTGATCATCATGAAGCTTGAAAAGAATGAAGCTTATCCAATTTTCTTTTGTTTATAGCTCCTTGTTAGGTCACACGTCGCTGGTGCGTCCCGAGTTTGAAGTGGTCCTATGAAGTTTTATTCAGTTTCTTGTGACTTTGTAACCTTGCTTCCTCCCTCCTGTCAAGAAGATAGTGATCCGACGAGGGACTCCTTGTTTTCGCATTTTTTTGTGTTTCCACTAAGGAAGTAACTGACCGGAGTCACCGCGACCTGACGAGATGCCGCGGAGTCAGAGATTGGCTGTAAGTCGCAAGTTGTATGTTATTTTTTTCTTGTGGGTTTGGATGATAAAAATTATCTGTTACTTATTTTGTGACGGTAGACGAGGGCAATGAAGAAAGAACCAGATCCAGTTGAAGAGGATTCTGATCCCCCAATCGCGGACTCTGGCGAGGAGGGTGACTCCGGTGATGAAGACGATGATGCAGATAAAATTGAGACACCTGGAGGAGGCAAGACTGTCGAGTCGACTAGTACTAAAAGTTCCGTGGCTGCTGCGGAAAAGGTTTTGAAAAGTCCACCGACTCCCCATAAAATACAAAGCTTGGATGAGAAGAACCTTCGGCTTGACGAAAACTTCTTGGCCATCACTCCCACAAAAAACGGTTATAGTAATCATAACGTCGCAAATAATGCAAAACCTCTCAATAGTACACATCAAAATAAAGCGTATGTACCAGCTTAAGGAAATTCTTAAAACTATGTCATAGAATTGAAATCTTGAAAAGCTCTTATTCATTAGCAATCGTTTATGGTTATTACAGATTTAAACTCGTCGAAAGCGAAAATGGTAAAAAGCCTGTCTACGGAGACTGTCCTCGCAGAAAAAATAAATTGACTGACTACTTTGTTCAACGCCGAAGTAACCGCAAAACTCAAGAAGCCATAAAAACGGAGAAGCACGAATTGCTGGTCAAGGCAATATTAGACGGGCAGCAAGATGGACTAATGGTAATTGACTGTTGTGTATGTTGTGCATGGAATATGATCATTTTTGACTTATGATCGCTCACATGTGCGAAAAAAATCCATGATGAGTAAGTTAACAAAGAGTTAATGTTCTTTTTTTGGTATGAAAAATTAATAGTCAAAGCGGTTCTACGGTAAGGGACGAGGTGTTGTTGCCACAAAGCGCTTTCTAAAGCACGAGTTCGTTGTTGAATACGCCGGCGAATTGCTCACAAGTTCAGAGGCTCGGGAGCGAGAAGCCAATTACGCCAAGGATAGTGGCGCCGGCTGTTATATGTATTACTTTCAATATAATAACCAACAGTATTGGTAAGCAACATTTTGACATCTTAAAACCTTGACCATGCTTTTTTAATCATTATCACCCTGCTAGGTTTTATGTTTCAACTAATTTAATGAAATTATTTTTTAAAAGTGTGGATGCTACGGAGGAAAGTAATCGATTGGGAAGACTTATTAACCATAGTCGCAACGGTAACTTGGTCACGAAAGTGGTTGAAGTTAAGGGTATTCCAAGGCTGATTCTTATAGCCAAACGGGATATTGAAATTGACGAAGAACTTTGCTACGACTACGGCGACCGCAGTCGGGAAGCTCTCCGCCATCATCCTTGGTTGGCATACTGAACCGTTAAGTGCCGTACACAAAAAAAGATATACAATAGAGTGCCGTCGTATGGTTAAAATGCATCACGGTAAAAATATACTACTACTATTATGATATGATAATAATACTTCTTCTACCTAATCCATGTTGAAATTCAAGAAAAAATTGAAGCTCCTTTTTTATCTTATCCGACGTATTTTGATAAAAAGTATAGCTGTAAAGTAGACAATGGTGTCTTATTAAGTTCTGTATAAAAACCTTCGCTGGTGCATTTGAGCTATACAATGGCCGTTCTAGGGTATTCCCCCACGCACTCACCGATTTTGTATGATACTCACCGATGCCGATGTAATTATATGACCTTAAAAACTTCTATTCACTGCCAGTGAAACTGAACTAGAATTTATGATCCGATTAGGTACCCTGTCTTGATAGAGCAGGAAATATCAGGAAACAAAAAATTCAAACCAACTTAAAATTTGTGAATGATAAGACTGTTACATTGGCAATTGTAAATAGATAATAAGTACATATATTGTATGCAGGATATAAGTGACTTTTTAGCATAAAAACTGTTTTTTAGTTGACACTCTGCACAAAACTGGATGCCTTTACCAATTGCAATTGAAAGACGAATGGCTCAATATATATCTGCAGTCACTGTGAAAGTGAAAAAAGTCAATCTCACTGGGAGAAATAATAACTTAAAGCAATTGCATATCAGAGCTTGAACTAAGTAATAATAATAATAATGTTTAGTATTTGAATGTTGAAATTCGGAATATCTCGATGTAGACAAGACTGTTTCCTTTGTCGTGCTTTTTAAATGATTGTACTACTACTTCTTTGGGTAAGTTTTAGTTAGGTTAAAATTCGCGAAGATTATTCTTATCATTTTATTGTAAAATCTGTTCAATGCTTTGTTCTTGGAACAAGAGACAAGACAAAGTAAGTTTGAGACTCTCTTCTTCTCGAATCGTTCAATTAAAAGTTTCATTTTTCCTCACACGTTTTTTTTTAAATTTCTTACGCGATGCGGTAAATGTAGTCATTATGGACTCCATTTTAAAAGAATTTTAACTATTATTTAAGTTTTAATGATTGAACTTGAAGTAATAATATAAATTGTGTATACACGCTTAATAACAACAATAACTTTTAAAAGTTACAACAAACCAACATAAAACAGTACTGTCTGCAGCTCATTAAATAATTCATTACTTAATCGCGCGCGTCATATATGGAATTCGTTATACGTACTACCACCACACATAGGCGGATTTAAATTATACATAAATAATTTTAATTAATTTCGTAAACTTAGTATCATCACATTATTTGTTTCAAATATATGACAAGGATTTTTAAAAAAAAAATGATTAGCAGAAGCAAACCGACTGTACTTCATTTTCAACATGCACATAACCTTATACACTTAGCCATATAGCTTATCCTATGTAAGTATTCATGCATACATATACCACCGGAAATCGCTAAATTTCATGATTGTTTCTTTCGTTTCGCTAGAGATGAAGCTGCTCTTTTTTTCTTGGATAGACTTATGCGTCACATGTGATTGCTAAACACGCCGAGCTTGGCTAGGAATTTTTGTTCCATAATCATCATCAATACATACATCCCTTACTTGCCGACAGACGCAATAAAAACTTGTGAATCGAAAACTGATTTTCCCTAATTTCGATTAATATAATAACGAAAAAAATAAATAATCATCTTTGCAAGAATGCATCTTGGAAAACCCATCAACGTTGTTACAGGAGATCAATCATTATCGTTAAACAGACATCACATATATATGAAATTAACAGAAGTTGAAGGAGTTTACAGTGAATGCTATCTACATAAAATTTTGAATGTTGGTTTACAATGTTTTAACCTTGCTGCGGAATCTACAATTACGTGAGTAAGCGAATATCAAATAAGCAGCCTAAATACAAAGTCAGTACAAAGTATTTGTCACTTGTACCTGCGACGGTAGTTACCGTGGCCATGACCACCCTTTCCACGGTGGTGCCCGTACCTTTGGCGACCCACAGTTGGAGATGTTTTTTCCTGTGCAGTTTCCTGCGCATCCTGCTGACCGCTTTTTGGAGCAACCATTGATGATTTGACTTGACCATTTGTCTGGGAGACGTTAGTAGAGCATTTTTCTTTCTCCTTGGCAGCATCCTTCCCAGCAGCTTTAGTTCGAGTATCATTTCGTACGTTGTTACGATTAGCAGGAAGCTGAGTTCCTCCAATGGCATTATCAGTTGCGTTTGTCGAGTGCACCAAAACTAAATCCCCCTCCACAACACTGCCAACCTCCGATGAAGAGGATGGAGAATCACCACCACCATCTCCGCCTTGACGTGGGGATGAGATTACCAGCCTTTTCTTATCAACTTCACTCAAGTCGATGATGCCACCTTGGCTCTTTTGTTTATCATACAACGTTTTCAATTTCTCCATCTCACTTTGCCATTTTTTCAAAACAGCATCACCATCAACGTTATCAGCAACAGACTCTTCAAACGGAGGAGGTGACTCCAATAACTTTTCCACGTCAATGCCTTCATCAAGCTTCTCACGACAAACTGGACAATTCTTCTCCGGTGCATCACCCGGGAGCTAGAATTGAAATAAAATTTGCAATGCAAAAAAAAACTCACAACATTTAGCAAATAGTTCATAGAATTGACTTCAGAGTCATGATGAAAATATTTTAGACTTACGTGATCTTCACTAGCCAGAACTTGCATCACATTTTGCAAATATCGACCAAGACAGTAAGAATGGAAGTGATGAAAACATTGAGATCGAAAAAATATATCACACGGGGTGAAAGAATGTAAACAAATTGGACATTCCGACGCAGGACGATTGTTGAATGTCAAAAACTCTTTGGCCATATCAATGAGTTCAAATATCATTTGAGATTCAAGCCTCTCCGCACAGCAAGCCACCATCTTGCTGTACAGCGAATTAAGCAGCGATTCGCTCAACCCCCTCGGATTCCTAAACCGAATGTTTGGCGACACCTTTGGGTACTCTGGAGGGAGATTTAACTCCAATGTCAGTGTTACGTATTTTGACTCAGTATCATCCCCAGTAGCGGGATAAAGTACCATTGAAACTTTGGTTGATCCATTTCTAAAAAAATTATACAACAAAAAGAACTATATAAGCCAATAATAATCATAAATAAATAATAAATAATATGTATTTGGCTCACAAATGCTAGGGGTAAATACATAAAAATAATAATAATAATTATGGAGAAAGTACTTTCTCCACCAAAGTTTACAGACGTATTTAAATTCATTTTTAACTAGATGCTGCATGCATCATTTAACTATTGATACTTACGGCTCCTCTTCACCGATCTGAATTTCATCCAGAAATATGGCAGCAAGTGCTTCAAACTCTTCCAAGCAAGCCCTAGAAAATATGAATTTTTTTTATTGTTTTAAGGTGATTTGAAACAAATAAGCATTGCAATAACCAATCGTCTTTAAAGCTTCCACAATAACAAAAATGATGATCTTACTCGGTAGGCATGATTATCGTCCAGTAGGCTTGCACAGTTCAGACAGCATTTAAATCCTAATCCCGCATCAGTTGGAAAGTAACAAAAGACTGATGCTAGTAGTAATGGCGCTTTTTGAAAACTATAGCACAAAAATTATTTTAATTAATATTAGTACGGCCGCTTCCCAGAAATTGATTTTCATTCCCTTGAATTTTAGTAGACTGTACTCAATTTAGAACTGAAACTTCTACTTGTTCATATTCAATGATTCTAAATTAAGGAATACATACCCACCTAAATAGAACAGCAAACGGTATAAAAACATCTATCTGAATTTCTCTTTGATGATAGGCTGTACCTATAAAATTCACTTTATTTTCCGAACAATCAGGCAAACGGATTTGTTGTATAACAATGAGCATGACAAAGCATCAGCACGTTCCACACAAAAAAAATACTTTTCGCTACTTGTAAAATTGTAAAATGTACCTATTTATATGTTAGTGTACAAAGTGAGAAAAAATGGTTACATATGGACTATTATTCGGACTTGAATTGTGTTGCATGCTGGCTCAAATGATGATGATTAATCTAATTAATTACATGCATGCATCCCTGACATATTCTTAATCTAATGTGCTCCTTAACTGCCGGTCATCCTCTCTTCATCATTTGATGATAACAGGTCCTACTCTAGTTTGAGCTACCGCATGACCTCGAGTTGAAATTTCAAGTAGTTAGTTCATCAAAAAAGTGCAACAGAACTTCAAATCGTCATTCAACTTCATAGAGAATTTTCGAGAGATCCCAATTTCAATCCAACCCGGAGCCTTAAGACTACCATCGCGTAAGTGTATAATACAATGCTCACATTTTCTCCTAGTTCTAATTGATTTAAATTGACGCTAATGCCTAGGATTTAAATTGGACCTGGTTACAAATCCTAAAAGCAATCACAATCGCACAATACAACCATGCTTCGGACTTTGACCCGAAGAAGAGTTTAGCATGCATTGAGTGAGTGTATTCCTCAAGTGTTCCTTCTGGACCTGGAAGTCCGTTTAAAATCTATCAAAACCATTTATCTACTTGACTCCTAATTACTGATCCAAAACTATTTCCAACATTTTCAAAGTGCATTCTTACCTTCGTCTAATTCATCCACTCTAATCAAGGTGAGTACTAAAAGTGCGACCTGCCATTGTTACCGTTTTAATTAGCACTGCAACCCCAAAATCTCCATCATTTTCCCCGTTTTTCCACTCGCACTTCTCCGCGGATTCC
>JAHZNH010002147.1:0-13557 GCA_027744355.1 Tyrannoseira gladiata | reverse complement strand
TGCATACTTCATTCACACAGTCTTCCTAGTATAGAATATTTTAGTAATCACTTTACGCCGAAAAATGATTTCTTAATTCGTAGCATGTTTCACACGAATTACTAGATAGATTAAATTGCCGGCCAAGAATAGTGTTCCATAAAGCTAAACGTGAGATCTATGGTATCCTAATATTTCAACGTCACTAGGTTTGTTCAACTTTTTAATTAACCATTTGCCATGGGTAAACCAATGGGCAGATAAGACTAATCCAATAGTACATAGCATGACTAACTTGACCACCAACATGGTGCATCATACTCCTGGACATGATCGAGCAATACATAAATGAATGCAAAGATATAAGAATCTGATTTAAACTCGATTTGGAGATTTCTCCGAATTTTGAAAGCTGTAAATATCATAAAATGTTTCAATACCGCATCTCATGTCCTTCTTCTTCTCAATATTTTTTGGTAACTCCACCGCCTGGGCGCTGTCACATGTTGCGGTACACTGGACCCCCTTCCCATGGTACCCTTTAGGAACTTTAATTTTCAGGAAGATGTCCCTCAACGATGGGTCACTGGATTTGTGGAAAAATTTCGTCGATCCACAATATACTTTTTCTCCCGAGCTCCCATCTGAAACCTTGACGAAGGCTCCGGAATCCGAGCACTCATCGTCAACTTTGGTGAGTTCCAGCTCGCAGCTTATAGCAGCCCTGCAGTTGCTAGTCGCCTGAGGGATCATGACATTTGGTTAAAAAACTACTATTTAAAGGGGATATTTCCATTAGCAAATGTCCTTAAAATTCGTATTACCTCCAATGTCCAAATACAACTATGATCCGGGAGGTTATCCTTCGGGGACCACTTATACGTAGGTTTGTGACTAGATTGGGGCGTCAGCTCGTGTGTTTTCGAACACTTTTTACTCTCGATGATTGGGTCCTTTTCTTTTCCACTCACAAGAAGGGTGGTATGGGTCACCTACGGAGAAAAAATAAAAAGATTTATCAAAGATTACGTTAATCTCCAGCTTTCAGTTTCCACCACCTCTTCTATTTCTGTTGGGCCCTTACAACGAATGAGATTATAAACCATTTAGCCTTCCAAAATTTCTCCATTGTCACATATAGCCAAATAAATTTAAATATATATAATTGCCTAGTTATATAACTAGTTTCAAATCTACTCTGTATAAGTGGGGTGGACAATTAAATGAGGAAGATGTAGACGATGACAATTTCCCGAAGATGTCTGCTATCCGCTATTCATAACCCCGTAATTACGCTGACATGCTGACATCATACGAAATACATATAATCCGATAAAATCGATTTAACGATAAAGTTGATGCTCTCTCAATTTTTTTCAAGACTAGCAATAAATATCAACGGTTTCCGTATCTCATCTAGTCATACCGTCGCTGTCAACAATTCAATTTTATGGTTATGATGCATTGATCATTAGCTTCTCTGCGAATTTGCGAGATGCTCCGTCCAAAGACGCAGGATTACGCATCACTTCAGCACAGATCTGACGTAAGTAGGTGTAACGTAGGTGAGTGAGTTGTGTAAAGTGAACGTGCGTATACATTTTGATTGCTGAGATCATGATTGTGGAAATAGCTGTGTTTCTATAATAACCGACTTCTTTGTTCCCTCACCGCACTTGGTATATAGCAACTCAGTAAATAGTAATATTTCATTGGCTGCTCCACGTCAAGTCAATTTTGGAGAAAACATTTTTGCCTGAGTTCAAATAAATTATACATATTTCCGTAAAAATGTCAAAGTCCCGTTTTCAAACCCTTTTTTCATGATTTTGGCCAGGCGCCAGTACGCATTTTAAAAAAGTCCTCTCATAGACAAATAGTTTGTGAGTAAAACAATTCAATTTTTTGCTCCAAAGATGATCTCTATGAAAGCTCGACTTGAGCTCTGATGACAATTGTGTTTACAATAGGGCTCACACTTGAAAAGACTCCTTTGACAGAGAAGGTGTCAATTTTCAAAGTTGACTGTTGTAGATAGTGCGTAACGGACGTGGATAGTAAGGATAGACCATACACTTAATATAAGGTTTTTTATCTCTTCCCCACTACATCATAATTAAAGGAGGGAAGGATTACAAGAATAGGCAATTAATCACTCATTCCCGCCTTCCTGAATCTTCCTTCAATCTACCAGAGTAGTTTTATGTACTTACTGCAATTGCAATCTATTTTTCTACTTTCCTCTTGGCGGTACATGCCTGATGAGAATATAAATTGATTTCAGTTCTTAAAAATGTACTGGCATGTATGAGAAAGGCATCCTATTGTGATCTAAATATCCTCACGTCTCTTTCTTGAGGAAGTGCAATTTTCACCAACAAAAGAAATATTATTTAAACCTACTGGAATTTAAGCGCTCGCTTGCATCCAAATTGGCTAATTCAATTTTCATTCGTAAAGGCCAACATTTCATAAGATCTTGCTGCAGATAGAGATGATGACCTTGATCTTTCAATAAAATTAATCGTAATTTTATCTACGATCAGTTCTCCCTCAATCAATGCAACGGAGGGAATCATGTATCGCGAGATTAAATCATGCTAATGCTAGTTCAACCGCGAAATGGCATGACTTGATTCCTTCACACATGTGCGTGTCCGAATAAAGTCGTTCTTTGCAATCAAGGTCCCACCTCACAGCAGCCTGATGGATGAATTGTCGATTAATTTGCTTGAGTGAGGAAGAATATCAGTCAGAAAAAAAACTGTTCTAGAATGTAGATAATAATAATAAGTCGCATACTTCCCCATGGGAAGCTATATAAATAAGTTGATGAGGTCCTTGGCTATAGATTTCTCGTTGAAAAAAAATCTTTTGGTCGACTGCCACGAGAATTCGTGTCTCCACTTTGGATCATCATCAAAGGGAAAAGAAATAAAAAAATATATAATTTTCTTCCTCTTTCTCTCTCTGTTTGATTCAGACCGAGTGTATTTCTTTCCCCTGATCAAAAAAATATCCATATTCAAGAGCTGCTCTACTACCATCATGATCATCGGTGAAAAAACGGCATTGATAATCCAAAGTGCTAGGCGTTGTCGCATGAAGGAAGATAATGGGGCGTCTTCCGTTGAGAGAGATGCTTTTAACGCGTGCACGTTCTGCAAGACACAGCTCACTTGATTCATTTCCTCAGTTTACCTCCCGTGACACATGGCACGATCGAATGGAGGCAGTCACCATTTTTATCCCATTTGTCAAAACAAGCCTCTTCTGCGCACCAAGCTCAATATGAAAAATTGGCAGCAGCCTTCAATATTTCTTGCTGTTTATTTAGAGAACAAGACTTTCCCGACAATTTCAACACTCTTTATGATTTGTTCAAGGGATTTATTTTTTGATATTTTATGCATTTTTCGATGATGATTTGATGATCTTGTGACCCAAAAAACTAACCTAAAGTTCAGAAATTCAAAACATTTATTGGGGCATCGTGAGACGATAATGTTCTAAGTAAGTACTTCCAATTGCAATACTATTTACTTCTATCTGCCTTCGCCATACATAAAAAATTGTATACGCACGTGGAATAAATCACCGTAAGTAAAGTGTGAATCATGGTTGAGGTATCACAAGATTTTTGTCAAGCTTTTTTTAACCGAGACACACTCGATGAATCTTCTGAACCTAAGCAAAAAATTCTTTCTTCTTTTCTTCCTAACCGCATGGAATCCCGGTTCTTGGTTATGTCTACAGCAGTCGAGGAATTTGTCTGAAGAAACAAATCTGCCCCGAGTGGAAATTTATCACGACAACTTAAATCTAAATCCACCCTTGATTTGTTTGACTGATATACTTAATTCTTAGAATAAGTAGGTAGTACTCCTCAATACTTAGAGGGAATGGTTAGAAAAAAAATCGCATCCGAAAAAAAACAAAGCATGAAAAGCGTAGTAGTATTTTTTGACGCCTTCACGCTTCCGCTTTTCCTCAATTTATGAGTTGTGGCTCGAGAAGTGGTCCATATTTCTTCCAATTTGTTATTGAGTCAGGAAAATGATTTCCTCGCAGTATGTGTGGGCTTTATGCGTCGAATTTGTTTCTATAAAAAATTGACCTTTACATACTTCCTAACCCTGATTGAAAAATCACTGACGCAAAGCAGACCTTTTCAATGATGATGACACAATAATTTGAGTTAGTAGTTTACAAAACTCGAAATGATCGTCATGAGGTCGTTAGAACACAAGTATGTAAATGAGCTTTATCATTGACATTGAAATCTATTTTTATTGAAAGGTAGTTAAATTCTAGCTTATCAAGTGGCGGTGGTGGTGGTGAGCCAACTACCAACAACATTCCTACGCGCCAATTTTGAGTCGTTAAATTCCGATTCAAATGGCAAATAAGGTTCAGTTTTATGACCAACTGCGAGAAAAAAACATTGGCGAAACGAGCAAGATGACAAACTCAAGTGGAAGACTGACTGCATTATGAAGCCGCGAATGCAACGCCACATGACTTTTTTTTTCCTTGATGGGCATGCATTCGAATTCCAAAGTGAAAAATGGCACAGATATTCTAATTACTGCTATGATATAAATTTGTAGTCATCATCATAATGATCATGTCGGGTGCTCCAATTTTAATAAGATGAAATTCTTTAAAAAGTCATTTCCGCGTCAATGCTTCCACGAGCTACTTAAGTAAGTACAATTGCCAATAGGTCGAGTACGTATATGTAACTACGTAAGTAACACTTCTATACGATTATTATTATTTTCTTATGGTACGTGCCATATGGAATTTCGAGGGGTTAATGTCGGCGACTTCGATTGAGGAGAGCAAAGTATTTAATAAGAGCGTACAGAAAATAATACTTATGAATAGTGGTACTTACTTGCCATTTTCACTGCATTTAGCATCGCCTTTCTCTCATCACGGCAGCTTTTCTTCTCCTCAGCTCAATGAGTGTGAAGGCGACAGTAAAAAAAACTCGGAGGCATTATATTTTCTCAGGAATGCGATTCAGAGGAACATGATCGCCGCATGTGTGGTGGATCCATATAGTTCAAAACGCCAACTATGAAAAATATAGTATTTTGTTGAGATTCGATTAAAAAACTAATGACGAGTTTACACAATAATACATTACCCCTTATCTGATTGAGTACGGATGCAGACATGCGGCTGCTGCGATAGTGGTGAAAAAAAAAACGAGCGCTCAATAAATGTGGGATTGTCCGGGTTGCCTACTTAATCGGCCCGTGCTATAAGCGTAAATGCAGGAGAAACTGTTCATGACAATTATGTGTGTGCATGAAGGGATTGCACAAGAAAAGTTTCGAGAGTGGATGAGTGTAAACTGTGAAAAGAGAAGATGAGAGAGAAAAGCAAGAGCAAAAATTGATTCAAGCTTTGAACTGCAAATAGGCGTGGTCTTGTGTGCGCGCATGCTCGCTTTCACCAGAGCAAGGAAAGGCAGTTGACTTCCTCACGCGCCGCGACTCCAATTTTCCCAATCTTGCGCATGCGCACTAACTATGTAATCTGCTTAATATGCAAACAGATGATTCATGCACTTATATCCATAAACCAATATAAAATTACTTTTTAAAAAAACATTCTCAATGCGCGCGTAGTTTTAAAAATCCGATTCTTGTTAGCACATGTTTTTGTATTGGCTTGCTTCAAGCGTCTCCTTCAATCCAGTCGCGCGTCAGCTCTGATGCATTTCTCTTGTGGGAATAGACAAAGAATACGCTGTTCTTAGGAAAATGATGGTTATTATGGGAAAGGAGGCAAGACATCGACATGGTCGCTTTTCATTGAATATAATGTAGGCAGCTACATACAGAGAGAATTTTTATGGAGGGGTGGAGGTGTCACCTATGTAATATCAATGGGCTTTTTTTTAAATGAGTCCGGTATTAAAAGTGCTCTTTGTTCTTCTCCCTGGCGACACTCCGATCCCGATCGTTATAGATACCACTGAGAACGAGTCTTTGCTGGAGTCATTCCGTTGAAGAACTTGACTGAGGACACACGCCACCATCGAAGAAGAGACCATTCATTAGAGAGCAATTATAATATAACCTGCAGCCAACTTGTGTCCAGCCAAGTTCAAGTGCTACAACTGAAGTCATTCAAGTGGATTTTATCAAATTAAAATAAATTCCTTTCATTTTCATCATTAAATTTTAAAAGTCAACAATGGGAAAAAAGGAGAAGCAAGAGTTTGTGCAGCCGGTGGTGAAAAAGTATAAAGTGGAAGTATTAAATCGTTCGAATGAGAGTGCGAGGGTCATTCTTGGAAACCAGGGGCACAGTATGGAAACCATTGTCAAGGGGAAAATGCAGTGGCCCTGCTATTGGGAAATTGAATTCACCGATGTAAGTCTACATTTACATACATTTGGAAGCCGTAATAAAAGAATATTGTAACGGAGTAGTTAATTTATTCACTCATTACGGTATTTAATTTTTTATTTACACAGGTACCAGACATCAAACTTTTTGGACCATCGGGAAAAAAGTCATTCGGATTGAGAGAAAGTGTGAACACGGTAAACTCCTTCGTTATTCAGGATGACTGCATAACCTGCAAAAATGAGAATCCCCTGTTGCCCCGAAACACGGTAAGCTTGCCAAACCACCAGATTCTTATATGCTTGTTAGAAGGCACTTGCATTTTTTCACATCACATTTCCATTGGAGAATTACTCAAGCATCCTGCATTACATCAATCTTCAAGTTCATGCGTTGCCGTCGTGGCCAAAAAATTTTAATCGAAAAATTCAAGATCACGCGAGGACATCGAATCGCTGTTTCGGTCATTGATAATAGGGAAAAGGCAATGCACTATAATAAATAGCAAAGACATTCAAGAAAAACTATTTAGTAGCTACCATTCCAATGTTTTTATTTCTTGTAGACTGCAAGTCCGGAAATTTTCGGGACTGATCAGGAAGAACACATTGAGATCTTGAAGAATAGTTCTCGAAAGGAGTGCAGCTATTTCATTGGGGATGATTGGCACAACATCGCCGGGACATTGGATAGTGGCAATGCAATCACTTGGAAACTTGTCATTTCTCAGATTCCCGGGATGATTACGCATCATTGGTAAGGGAAATGATTTTAATACGCGATTATTTTGGGGATCCCATTTTTCTTTAAAACCCTAAAAAACAACAATGACCCAATTTAAATCCTCATTAGGTGCAAGATTGACGAACTCGGCTCCAGGCGGAACAAATTCTCCGTTGTTGGGCGTCGGACAGACGGGGATGAGCCTGAAGACATAGTTCTCAAATATCGGAACCACGTGTTCGAGATCAATGACAACTGGGAACTCCTTCGAGACGGTCGTCTTGAAAGATTATGGAAGTGGGATTGGGAATAGAGGAATAAGGTCCCCCATCGCATTACCCCATCGATCGATCGACCTTTCCATCCATTCTCAAGACTGTTACGAAATCATCGAAGGAGAAATCAAAACCACATTGGAGCTTGAAGAAAAACTAGCTCTGCTGCTGATAGAATCTGCGCAAAAAAATCATCATTTTTTTCTGGCGTATAGAAAATTTCAATGCATCTTATACGTAATCTATAGCATTCATTCTTGAATGTACATAAGTCTAACGTGTTTATAAAATAAGAGGAGACGAAGGAACGGGAGGAGGAAAGCTGAAGCTTATATTTTTACTAGATAATATTTTTATTAATATCCATTAACCAATAAATGTCATTCGAGTAAATAATACAAAACATACATACTGTTTAGATGACTTTACTAGCATTTGTTTGTGCGGTCGCTCCACTTATAATCTTATTAAATCTGTATTATGCTTTTTCTAACGGGTAGACAATATATTAATAGCTCTCGTGTTTTTTTCTGTTGTGTTCGTGTATTGTTCGTATCTTGTACAATAAAAAATAGTAGAATATAATAATGTGTTGACATACGCTCCTAAGAAAAACTTTTCAGGATAAATACTATGTACGTACGATGACTTTGACTTGGATTGTTTATGTGGCAAAAACAAGAGAAGAATGTGAATTTGATTTGCACGCTGACAGCTAAGGCGGGGAGGTCGGTCTTTTCACTGAAAGTCAGTGGGTCGGCACTCCAACCTCGTCGTCATCACATCATCACCATTACCATCATCATCATGATCATCGTCTCCCATAATTTGATTCAATGTGACACTTTATTTCGCATGCATAATATCCCAATATTTAACGCCTAGTTAAAAATGCAATTCCGAATCGGAGAGAGATGCCGCAAAAGCTGAGAGGAAATGGGAAAATGTCTTAAAATCTCATCCATTTAGTTTTTTGCTGTCCCAAGGGCAATAAAAAATTTTGTCACGGGTGGAGGAGCTCCAAAGCGATAAAAACGTGTGAGGAAAATAAAGCTCTTTTTGTACTTCTTGTAAAGAATGAAAATGGTATTGGTTGATGATGGTGATGATGACGGTGACGATACTATGTAATGCTGAAGTGGCGTCGGTGGACGCACGGCATGTAAGTAAATTCACTCTTGTTTTTGCCAGGTCATCCATTCAATTGCCTAACTCATCTCAAATTAATTTGCGGTAATGTGCGCCACGTTAATTTTACGAGGAGATTTATTTAAGCCAGGGTATAATCGTATTAATTTCCTCGTAAATTGCTTCAAGGCGAATCTTTATTATCCTGTCAATTACTTAAGTTAGAGGAGACGTATTAGAAATAATAAAAAAATCTTAATAAAAAAATAATTAATCCTATATAAAATTCTCAGTGGCTCCGCCGATACATCACCCCATTAGGGCTTTATTGCGGATGCAATTATATTTTTTTCATACAAAAAATTTGCATTCAATGATTCTAAAGGAGGAATAAGCAGAAAGACTAAGGGTAACAGACCAGACCAGAGACCCACGATCATTTCCAAAGAAAGAATGTCATCATCATCATCACTCTCTTCTCGTCGAATTCGATGTGGTGATACATATTTCGCTTCACTCGATTCTTGTTGGCAGCACACGCGAGGCAATTAATAACGAAGGTTTTGCATTTCCTTCCGCTCATCTCCTGCGCTCGCTCTCGCTTCTTGAGACGAGACCACACCAAAAGGCACATAAGGAATCGAATCGAAGAGAGGAATTCGGTTTGTCATTTTTCCCTCCTGAGCTCAATTCAATTCTCTCAATTCCTTCGATTCGGAATGAGGAATGCAGAAAGAACGCAGCAGCGAAGTAACAACAACAACATTAAACATGATTCTCATTCTCATCGGATGAACGGGAAGCAGCAGTACTAGTACTGAAGTGGATATGACACCACACACCACCACCAACTTGAGAAAAGATTCAGACCGTGTCATGATGATGCCGAGGAAGGAGGATGATGCCATCACCATCGGCACACAGGCCCCAAGAAACAAGAGCTCTATGTAGGGAGTTCCGATAAGAATTGCTAATTTAAGCCTTACCATTAGTGCTTTGTTGCATGAACCCAACCCTCTTCGAAAGTCACAACTGTCGCGTATCTACCTTTCCCAACAGCAAAAGAACAAGAAGATGAGGGGCTTTCTAAAAATAAAAATTAAAGCAAAAACGTTATTCACCCAATCCATTTTGGATCGCATAAATATAAACGACACGACATATCTATACTCGGTGATGCGTGACATTGGCAAAAAGCGATATTGGAGGAAAATTACTTGCTAGAAACTAAAATCACATCCATCCTATGAGTACCAGAGAGAGCATCATTAGAGTTCATCAAACTACGGGTTGAATCCTTATCGTTTGAGTGCAAACTTGAAAGCGATCCGGGGGAAAGGCTAAGCCCTGAAGACATGAAGCAGTCAACAAAAACATTTATTTTCTTTTTGAGAGCAAAAATATTTGAGAGAGAAAAAATCCATTATGCCTGTCTCTGACTTTTAACAATTCAGGTTTCAAGACCATTATTTCGGCTTAAGTTCATTGTCAACCCCAACTGTCTTCATCACTCTCCGATCACGATTAAGTGTTTTTTCAACTCCGGGGAGAGCAACCGTTCTTTGAACTCCGGACGTTTTTTTGTTCAAACAGATTGCAGAGGATTAGGAAATAATGTAAATATAGTTTAAAGTGCTTGCCAATTTCACTCGGGTAGAAAGGCGCAATATTTTCACGTTCGTAGATTTTCCTCACACCTTTCACCTACGGGACGTGACAATCTTCGGATGACGGTAATGCATGCTGGCAAGTGGCTGGTCTATAATATGTATATGTAATTCGGACATGAAACAAAGTGAAGTGACAAGAAGCATGCTCGTTGTTCAACAAAATAATTCTTGTCCCCTGATCGTGAGCACGAAACACGACTCATGACTATAATATTAATGGTTAGTTAGCAAATTGCATAGTCAAGGCTAGATGGAATTCTTTTAACTCGAAATAAATAATAAACGTGAGACAGTGCAACTCCAACTCTCTTGTCCTTTTCCAACATTTTATAATTTGACCTTGAAAAAATGAGTATGATTTATTGGCCGATTTCGGGGAAAACAACTGATTCTCTGTGTGACGATGATCATGATCATCATCATCCTGAAATACTTTTTTTTTGGAACAAGCGGAACTGTAACAAACTTTGTGTATAATATATCGGTTATCACATGGAGTGGTAGCAGTAGCACGCGCATTTCAAAATTTGCTACGCTTTGCCCATTTATTAAAGTAGTATCACCTGTCCCGCATTATTACGCAAGTGAAGCATTCAAGTGGAGGATTCCATTCACTTGGATGCATCGGCAGACGAACAAAATTTTTTCACACTGATCATGATTGTACTTATAAATACTGATGAGGAAGATAAGGGCGACGACGATGGTGATGATGATGACGACGGTGGCGGTGGTGATGATGAGGAAGATGAGCATGAGATTCGGATTCTTTTTTGTTGGCTCTACGGCAAACGTTACTTGGCATAAGGAAGCGTTTTCTTTGAAGAAAGAATACTTTTTCAGCCAAATCAAAAATCAAACTCTTATTCCTATTCGGATGGAGATGACGACATGAAGGAAGATGAGTTATTGCGGGAGACTTGCCACATCGCCGGCGAAGAGAACGGAATGAGAATGAGTGTGGGATCATCGGAATAGATTGCATTTACTCACGGGGTTCATGGGACTGCCAGGTGCACAGGACCACGTTTTCGAAAAATCCTTGGAATTCTTGAGTGCCCCGAGCACCCTATACTTGCTTGGCGTGTGAGTCGATGATTCCACCTCGTCGTAGAGACTCTCTTTGGATTTGGAGTCGCACCACATCTGTTCCAAACGACAAAAAAAGATCATGGTGATAGAAATTAATGAAATGAAATGGAAGAGTTCACACTTCATTACCCCCGAATCTCATTATAATCGCCTATTTTCCTCAACATGCATTTGAGTAAATAAAAAAATATTGTTTTTTAAAAAAATCAAATTTACATTCGCGAAGCTAATGAAGAACATTTGTGAGCTGGAAAAGAACTCTAGGCCGGGTAAGCTTTGCTCCTCGCTCTTGGGATTCTTTAGGGATTTGATATGTTGCTGATATGCCCAGTATGCGGAAGCTAGGCCGAAATGATCTGCAAAGTTTTCGGAACGGGTTCGGTAGCCATCCACTTTCGACTTCCCGTCCAATTCGGGGATGTCAGTTTCGGAGTAGGAGGAAATCAAACATTCCCACAGGACCTCGAGCTCATGAACCAACTTCACCCGGATCCAACCTTCAATGTTCAGAGAGCTTTGGTAGTAGAATGGGGATTGCAGAAGACCAACAGGTAAATCTGGGGAGAATTCAATCAAGCATATTTAGTTCAGTTTCACTAAAAATTTTCTCGTGTTCTACTTTAAGTGCATTAAAAAATCTCAATTAATTTTTATCTTCTTACTGATAGAGTTACGGGCAGTGTCGTAATAAGCGTATGCCTCGCCAATAAAATTTCCGCCCCAATAGTTCCCTCCCCAACACCCTGTGTCGAACGGTTGACGTAAAACGGCTAATGACTTGCTGAAGAGCCACGAGGCAATCCAAATGTACTTCTCAATGTACGTCGCATTCTGGAGGGTGGTCATATCCAAATCCTCGTAAAAGCTTGAGACATACGAGGCATTCGAGAATGCGCGGGGGTAGCCCACGCACAACTTTATTGACGCAAGCTTTCTCCTAATGCCTAATTGGAGCAGGTGTGGGATGAATGATTGTCTCCCCAGAAGCTCTTCCATTCTCACTTTCACACTCGCCGCCAAACTCTCCACTTCCCTTTTGAGGGATGACTCAAAAGAGTCCTTGACGAATTCCGCTCCGATTGCTATAGCAAACTTGTTGTTGATCACCATGGCGCAGGTAGAATTCCGATCCATGAGCCTTTGCTCTCCATAGAGATTTTCGGAGAACTTCCCGTGGATTTTACGCAGTGCCTTTGTAGAGCCAGTCGTGAATTTCACCATGAGTCTCCATAACAAATAGTTTGCCACAGTTTCAGTTGGCGTCCGATCCAAGAGATTGACCACTCCTTTGATGTATGGCATATCGTGAACGTGGATTTTCTCCTTGGGGGAAATGCTCACCGGACTGCCTTCAAATACCATGTCGAGAAAGTCCTGAACACAAAGAAAAAGTTTTCAAGTGAACGATCAGCTGACGCTAGAATTTATTGAATGGAAAGCTTCGAAATAAATATTTACTACTTACCTTCCAAATCAGCTTGTTTTGGCTTTTAGAGTTTAGGTAAAATTTGTCAGTCTTATCTTGTAGCAGGCTCAGTTCCCAGAACGTCTCCAGACTAGCAATGGTCGTCTCCGGTGTTACGAGTTTCGCAAGACTAATTTCAAACATGATGAGTTGCTCGCTAGACTCGTCCAACCTGCTATGGTCAGGTCGCACTCCCCGCGAACGTAAAAGCTCTTCTGCAGTTTCAATCTGTCAACAAAGAAGTTTTTCTATTTAGTTACTCGTCATTACCTTTAACTGTATAAAAAATTACACGAATAACTATATAATTAGCTGGGTTTTCAGTATTTCATCTTCCTCACAATAAACTGCTTGTATGCCGTCAATAACTTCGAGTTCTTCTCCGGAGTAACAAGAAATTCGCGACTGAGGAAGAAGAGAGGCTCAATCACATACAAAGCGTTCATCTCCTGCTTCGTCGTGTCTTGCTTAATCTCGAGGGAGAGAATCGTCGGGTTCGACAGTTTCTGCAGGAATGCGACCACCTATACAGAAGAAGATATTCAAATCTGTATTGCGATTCCACTGATTCCAGATGCAAAAATTCGATCGAGAAAGTATTTGAGCTTAATCTTGACTATTCACTCAACCTTAAGCCAATTAAAGCTCTTTTTATTTTGCCACGAGTCATCCGATCCATGTCCGTACAGGAGGGGCCATCCTCCATGCGAATCTAAGATTGTAATCAGGTTCTCTAATCCGTCCCGCTCGAGCTGCTCTACGTCCCTGCACTCGTGGTAGAATGAACGGGCGAGTTGAACTCCCTTATTGGCATCTCCAGGCTGTACTTTATCGATGATGCCTTAATGAAAGAATT
>JAHZNH010002146.1:0-11315 GCA_027744355.1 Tyrannoseira gladiata | reverse complement strand
CAGGAGGTGGCGAGAACTTGACCACGGAGAAGGCGCTCACTACAAAACTCCTGTTTAAGCAGTCACAGTCGCTGTAGCAGAATGACAGCTCTGCCTTGTCGTTTATGAGGAAGGTCGGCTTATGTCCATTGATCAGCATCATTTTGTGGACCGTTTCATTCTAAAAAGAAATTAATTGCAAATCAAACCTGGAGTAGTTACGATTATTTAAGTGGATCCACCATCGGAATTTTAACCAGAACTAAAGTACGTACCGTGCTTACGACCCAGAAATTAATAACGAATTCACCACCGCGATTTTTCCGTTTGAGGACTTTAAGGAGATTAACTTCGGGGAGGATGGGCACATCATTGAATTCCACGTTGAAGAGCTACCAGAATAGACATAAGTTGAGTCTCATACATTATGTGTTATCATCTCTTGGTTTCGCAAGATCTTACTCTTCCTTTTTCGATGTGGTGATGGGGCTCCACGAATTTCATGGTCAGGGCGTAACTCCCGTCATCCTTGATTTTGATGGGGATGTAGATGCAGGCATCTTTTATTGGTGGATCCTTTCCTGTCACAAAAGTCCTGTACAGTGCGACATCCTCAGGTCGAATTCCTTTGGTCTCTTCATCCACAACTCCAACGACCGCAATGTCGTGAGGGTCGATCACATTCACTGAAGTGTGGGGCTGGTGGTAAATACCCCTCGAGTCAGTCTCCCCATCACCACCAAAGTTCAAGGCAATCACTGTCTCCACCACATTACATTGCCCTAGAGAACGGAATCGGATTCTGAAGATTTCATCTGGAGTGGGGCATTATGAGAAAGAGAGAGGGTTTCCGAGTTAGTTTACCTGATTCCACGCTATTTTCGCAGGGTACACTCCCATGCCAATATATCGCTCCATTTCGGCGGCACTCGCCTCTGATAAAAATTGAGTCCGGGCAGCCTACGATACGAACAATGTCAATTCCACAATTTCATACTTTTTTCCATGGATTATCAAACTAAGCCATGTTCTGTTCAAATGCTTACTCCTTTCGACCCTCAACGGCGGACAGAGCTTCGTGACGGGGTTATACTGGCACCTTGGAGCAAGCTGACAGCTGCACATATCATGGCAGCGCTCCGTGCACGTTTTATTTTCATCGGGAACATCTGTAACAATTAAAGGCTTTCTAGTAATCATTGGATCTGCGGATTATGTTCCATTTCAAAAAAAATAGTGTCTTCTCCTTGACCTACCGTGTATCGCTTTCTTTTTCACGCACATTCCATTACCACAACAAAAGTGGCACCCGAGGGTTCGGCATTGGTGTGGTTCGTCATCATAGTCCTCACAATCCGAGTCTTCCGACGATCTGTAAATCTGACTTGTCGCTAATGGCGCACCGTCTATTTCATTCTCTACAGAACAAAAATATTTAACATCCATTCCACATTAATCTTTAAGAAGCTGTCATTCATACCACATGAGAATGGAAGGAAAAGTTATTTGCCATACCGCTATCACTGTGCCCAAATAGTCTGCTCTGAGTTCCCGGCCAGAATCCGAAAAACGTTGCCGAAAGGCACAAGAAAACTGCGATTTCCTGATGTCCCATTAATGCGTTGCGAGTACGAAACGAACAAAATCAATAGTAGTTTTTCATTATGTGGCTCCCGGTATCTAGAGCAGATTGAACTTTAAGCTTTCCCTGTGAGTTTAGTGTTGCCCTAAAGCTTAATGAGTCAGACTCGCATGGTTAATTTTTAAAACATGGAAAGAACAATTAAAACAAGGTTTCCAATATTCCAATCACAAACACTTTTTGAATGGGATAGATTTACTGGCCAGTGCTCAAGTCAAGTCGCCAGTCATCTGAAACAATGTACCATTGTTTTCCGAGAAATGTTCGCATCAAAACCAAAAGACGTACGGGTTGTCCACCAGCGCAAGCTCAATGCTTTGGATTGGTGTCGCTCTCATTGTTTTGGCTATGAATGGGTTCATCGACAGATTTTTTTTTGGATTTTGGATCGAAGAAGGAGGCTAATGAATGAAAAAACGATATGGAATGGTATTTAGCACTTTAAAGTCGGGCCGAGTGCTTGATCTTGATGCAATGAACTTCTGGGCCGTCAGTTACATGACGGAAGCGCTCCAACCCAACTTCCAGAAAACCTATGGAATCTAATATGACATTTAATGTGTCCTCTAGAAATAGGGCAATGTGATGCGTCATGTAGTCAGGATTTTACAGTAATTGAACTTGAAATTATACTGTTTATTTGTTAATGATGCAAATTCGAAGTTGATGACAGCTTACTGAGGTTAATTTTGAAATGCTGAGAAGATAAAACCAAAAGCCGGCGAAATCATTCATAAGTATATTCTTATTGGCTTACAATTAGGAAGTTTAGTCAAAGTTTTTTATTGAAATAATTTGATACAAAGGACAGCGAAGATATTAAAATCCTAACTACTAATACTTTCTAAAATCTGATTGATAAACTTAATGTTAAGTTAATTATACAGTTGAGGATATGATTCAAACACTACAATACATGAGCACAAAGTAATAAAGTTCTTTTAGGATTAACAAAATAAATAACTAGAAAGGTCGATTCGTTAAATATTTATCAGGAAAGCGGTGTAGTAGTACTCCCTTTGGCACTTGGGGTGGTGGACGCCGCCTTGTTCTTGTTCCTGCAGTAATTATTCCTCTGATGAATGTAAAGGTAGGTGGGAACTGCGAAATCAAAAAAAGCAAACCAGTTACTAATGTTATAATTTCCTCATACAAACAGTGACTTTCAGCTATAGAGCTCTTACCCGCGAAGGCACTTCCACATTCGCACCTGTATGGTCTCGTTTCTGCATTTTTATGAATTTGCTCGTGCATTTTCAGATCCTTCGACCAGAGAAATCCTTTTCCACAGAAAACGCAAACATGCTTCCTCGGCCTTTCAACGGTCGAATGTTTTCTTTTGTTATGCTCTTCAATAAGGTCCTGCCATAGAGTTTTATAGTTACAGTTCGGCTTATCGCATTTGAACAACGTGAAGCCGTCCATGACAATGTCATGTTTCTT
Source organism: Tyrannoseira gladiata (assembly GCA_027744355.1). Lineage (NCBI taxonomy): Eukaryota > Metazoa > Arthropoda > Collembola > Entomobryomorpha > Entomobryidae > Tyrannoseira > Tyrannoseira gladiata. The sequence continues at coordinate 8,251 of JAHZNH010002146.1, read as the reverse complement.
CAGTTTGTGGACGGCGAGACTCATCGTTTTTGGCAAAAGCGTTTCTCCACAAATGTCGCATATCACTGTTGTGACCTCCTTCGGAGATTCTGCCTTTGATGAGCTTAGAGCGGGAACTTCTGCTAAATTTGGAGGTATAGATGAACTGCTAGAACCAGCGTCTATCTTCGAAGGTGCTGTTGAGATAGAGCCTTCATCCTGCCTTGGCTCATGAATATCATAATTGTCGAGGAAAGATAAATCAGGATTTTCATCATTTTCGGGTGAGTGTAACTGTAACTCCATGGCGGAAGGAAAATTGTACTGAGGTTCTGGACTTGTGCATGGAAGAACCACCGGTGATGTGACACTTTTCTCCGATAAATCATTACCGGACGAAGGAAATAATTGAGAGAGGTTAAATTCTTTTTTAACTGGGATAGGAACATCCGGTGCATGTGGAATTATTGCTCGGGACTGCCCTTGATTCACTAAAATCTCCGCTTGTTGGTCACCCCAATCGAATGGGTTGTCGTGGTCAACTGAACTGGACTTATTGCCATAGCAGTTTTGATGAACCCAATATCGGATTTTCTCCGAAACGCTGGATTCTTGACCACTACTCTTCTTTTTGCTGATAGACCGAGCACGAGTTAAGGTTGATGCTTCACTCGATTCTGAGGCGTTTTGAATTTCCCTAATAATTATCTCCTGACATTTAAGCAGTCTCCTTTCCAATTTCCGAATTTGCTCATGAACAAACACTGCCTCGTCAACAATGTGTCCGCACTTGTAGCACACACTTATCCAAGTTTCAGGACAATTTCCTCCAGAACCACCCATAATTTTGACCAGGTCTTCGGATGACATTCCAAGGATCTTTTTCAGAACAAAAATATTTCTTGTGTTAACCTCCACCCGGCTATGTTTTGGTGAATAGTTCTCATTGTCCAGGATATTATTGTTGCACACCAGACACCTTTTCGTGCGTGAAGATTGAACACTAATACTGGGTTGTCTGGTTTCTTTTCTTCGCATTACAGGCCGCCCCCTTACATTCAACCTGGCTTTCCATCGAATCTTTGCCAGTCTTGAACTTTTCCTCTCTTGAACCTTGCGTTTTGGTGATTTCTCTGGAGTTGGTGGATCGTCCAGGTCCATCCCAATCCAATCGTCGTCATTATCTACCCCAACGTCAATGTCGTGGGGAAAAGAGTCATTACTCAGGCCTCCATCATCCGCTATCTCTTCAGGTTCGCACTTTACAACTGCAGGGTTGTAATCAGAGCTCTCCTCATTTTCTGATGAATTTTTCAAACTTGAATACTTGCGCTGATTAATTCTGGTGTCTTCCTTTAGTCTCTTCGCTTTTTCAGCTGCCGCCGCTTCCACTGCCAAATGTCGCTGCCTCAAGTACTCTTGGCGTTTCTTAAATTCCTCCACTTTATTTTCCTTTATAATCTTAAGCAACCGATGAGCAGACTTATGGGTCATTCCTAGTATGTGGCCAGCTTCACGAGTAGAAATGCTCGGATCATTCCTGTACATTTCTGCCAATCGGTCCATATTTTCTACAGATGTTTTTACTGCAGGTCGCCCGGCAAATCTGATGTGAGAAACTGTTCCACGTTCCTCATACCTCTTGATAATTGCGTAAACCCGTTTCAGTCCAGTATTGAAGGTTTCGCGGAAATGCGTCGCAGTGGCTCTCCTCTCACGGTTCGCAACATTTAAATAGTAGTCGATCACTTTTCTGGCGAACTCTTCGTGGAACGCCCTGTTCATTGACCTCACCATGGCGGCTATGGTTACTATCTCCTCAAATGATTTCGAGATCCCGGTGATTTCAGCAAGTTCGCAGCTTCAGGCGGTGGCCTTTCCGCAGCGATTATGTAATCGATCTCCCCAACATAAAACATAATAATTGGTACACTTCGATTTCATGCGCGGAAGCAGTAAATAGTCCAACTTCGGATCGAATCTGACTGACACCCGTCCTTTAATAAACTGAACAAATGAAAAAGTAAGATTTAAATTGTGAGGTTTCAATTCAATATTTCCAAACCAAAGCATCAACCCAAGAGATTCATTATACTTATAAATTAATTAATTAATTAATTTGCCAGTATTCGAACGGAATGGCATTCAAGCAACTATCGTAGTGATTATACATTAATATTGAAATCTGGAAATAAATACCTCAATAAATTCGACGATTGCAAAAAAAGACCCGGTTAATTCAGAATACTTCAAAATGATGCCCGATTAAAAGTTACTCCTAATTGTCAGCAGTTGACACGTCAAAGCGTTGGTTAAGACAAAATCACAGTTACAAAATCTTGTAAGAGAGGGCGATATTCAACGAAACACACTTCTCAAACTTCTAACAATTGAAATATAATTAACTAATTATTTCAAAAATGTACTTTTGCTGATTCACTTTTTTTGCACTTCAGTTCAGCTGATTTGCTTTGTTCGTCCAAATCTGACTGTCACGAGCTCTGCTATGCGATGCGTTCCTCCTTTCTCCCTTCTTCTTGCTCCCGTCAGCTCAAACACCAAAGCGAATCGAAACATGAGAAAGGAAAACTTGGCGAACAAAATTAAACTTCCTGTTTAAAAGTCCGTTGTATTTGCTTCTGTTCGGAGTTTTTATGTGAGCATTCATCAATATGAAATGACCTATAGTTTTTGTACGTAAATAATTAAGTAAACCTTTTCCGTGTACCCTGCGAATCTGGGACTGAGAGGGACAACGTGAGATTACGTTGGTCACAAGACAAGACAAGGATAATGCCGGTGTCGAACGAATCCGAATAGCCAATATGAGATGGCAATTTTAGAGGACTTTTGTCGGCGTTAATTATGACTTTCGTTATTCTCTCCCAAACTCTGAGATAATGCTTCTGACTGTGAATGGATTTGACATAAGTTCAATGATCAGACGCAGCCGATTGAGACAAACAATCGACTATTAATTAGTTCGTTTCAAAGCTTGGTAATTTCATCGATTTTTATTGTTAATTTAAATGGACATCATATTTTTCAGACTACATCAAGTCTAATGACTACGAAAACAGCGGGGTAATGTCAGACCATAGGAAACCAAACGGCTAGTGGCTAGTACTTAAGTTATTATTTATATTACAATGGTTATTATTACCATAGTTTCAAATTCGAAAGAACTTCATTTATTATAGCTATGAACCGAAGAGAAGCTGTTGCAGATTGGCATTGATTTGACATGCCTACTGATTCAGTAACTATTAAATACTAGACGGGCAATCAAGCCTTAAGGAAAATACATTAATAGTAAGAGTGAAAATAAGCAGATTTGGGACAATTCTCAAACTATCGGGACATGACTGGGGCGACTCGAGATATGTATGGACTTTGGCCAAATCCAGTAAGTAATAAATACACTGTAACTGTAGTGATTGGGTAGTAGGCTATATAGCTATAGTCCATGTTACTTCCACTAAACTAATTTCTAATTGTATATCTTGAGTGTCCTTGAATTTAACTAACATTTCATGATTAAGTAACTAGAGACAATGGAATGCATAGTTGAAAGAAATTGTCAATTTTATGTGACCTATGGTTACAAGTTTCTGTAGAATGCTTCCTAACTTATGAATTTGGCATTTCTTTTGGCTACTGTGGCATTCAATGAAGTAGTAAAAGCAATGACAATCATGAGTATTTATTGTGCCACATTTGAATCATTGTAGGTATAGTAATAATAAAAACTATGGTGTCATTTTCAAAACTTTCTCCAATCACTTTCCCTTTGAAGCTGATTGATGATATGGATGATTGATTATTCATTTAATCAGTGTTAAACGTTTGACTAGACTTTTGAGAAAAGATCTATTCGTCCACGTCCAGTCGTCCATCATCAGCTCAGAGTGACTGGAGAGAAGGCCGACGTCAGCGGGAGCTCCTGCGTCCTCCTGGAGCCGGCGACGAGACTCGGGATGATCCCCGCGACGAGTGGTTCTCACTCCCGTTGTCATCCTACGGTAAATCAATGCATCACACAAATCGAGAATGAAGAAACGATTCTTATTAAAGTTAGTTATGATATCTGGACAGGGGAAGGAAACTAAAAAGCAGCGTGATGGTTCAGCATGCTGGTTGCATAGACTAAAAAGTAACAGTTTCTGTATAGCAGATCACACAAACAAAATCACTCAGATTGGCTTGCTTCGTTAAAATCTTGCAAGTGGTGGTGAGGAAAGGAAATTTTTAACAAATTTCACTGCAAAGAAATAAAATTAGCGATGGTGATTTTAATTATAGCAAAATAAAATTCGATACACGGTACACAAAATAAAAATTTAGAATTTCATAGCATAAAAACCAGTGAAAATATAACATGTACTAGAAAATTTATGACATTTAGACATCTATTTTCAAGTGAGGATCAAACAAAAACATGTTAATTTGAGAAAGATGTAAATTGTGACTAAATATAAAGTTGTTAGTAAATGCACACGTGATAAAACTAAAATTTTACAAGAGAATGCAACTAATTCAAAGATTCGTTCACAATTACGATGGAATATTTTAAAATTTGGCTTAACATTAAGTAACTCATATTTTGGTATTTAGATAAAATATCTATAAGACCATGCAATACATCAATTAATCAAGGATTACAATATAGCATAGATGTTAAAAATGCACACACTTTCATTTTCTAATAAGCTGCATTTAATGATCTGGTGAGGAAGAGAGTCATGCAAAAACCGTTGTTAACCACGATTTAGAGATAAAGGATATATCTACTAAAGTTTGTAAAAAACTATAATAATTGTAAGAAGTTTACTTTTTCATGATTGGTTTTTATATCACAGCAGTACTAGCACTATCAAAGACAACACTGACTGACAAAGCGAAGGGAAATGAACCGAGCAGACTTTCGGAAAATTATGAATAAGGAGAGTTATAAGTGATCATTACATCATCCTCGAGCTCTTCCTCCTCATCGCTCACGTATCTCTTGGAGCGCTTATTCCGCTTAGATCGGGAAGAGCCTTCTGAGCTAGCACCGCTACCGCTGGTGCTGCTGCTCGTTACAGTACCAGTTTTTTTCTTCAATTTGATTCTCATTTTGAGAGATGACTCGTCCTCAGATCCATTACCACCGTTACCATTATTACCGCTGCCGGTATTCTCTTCGTCAACATCCATCGGCACAACTATTAGATTTTTTGAGACATCATAACTATCTGTCGAACTATTTGAGCCACACTTAATTTTTAGCCTAAAGGTACCTTTCGCTTCTGTAGTTGTAGCGGCAGGTTCTGGAACTGTAGGTGGGTGGGGTTCCGTACTCTCCTGGTCGACGATACGATCCCGAGCGTTTGTGAATACCGATTGTAGCACGATGGAGTCTTCATAGATGAGGGACGCCTCCTCGTTATACGTCTGAGCATTTACGCAGAGCAATTGAAAGTCTTTTTGCAGGTCGTCGAGATCTTGATACTAATAAAAAGAAATGTTAAAATTAAGTAAGGAAGACAAAAGACACATTCCCATATACTAATACGCACTTCTTACTTTGTTATCCTCAATTCGCTGAAGAATCTTTTTAATGTCGATCGGCTTTTTAATGACTTGATAGTAGTCTGGCAGCTCTCGGCGACTGGGTAACGCCATAAAAGGATCGCTAAGAACTCGTCCATCCCTTTAAGTTAAAAACATCCCCATAAGTCCCTGTAAGTCTTATGCGTGTGATGAGCAGCATTTGATGGTTTATTTAAACTAACCTGTCTTTGTACCCAATGACGATATTCATCAATTTCTTCATTTGATTCTTCAAGGAGGGGGAAATTGGCGGTTGAGACTTTTTGGAACTCTGTCCCATTGGAGCAGGCGTTGGACCATCGACAGAATTCCTAGTAGGTTTCGCTCGTTTCCTAGAAAGTCGTTTCTTTGATTCACCAGAATCTTCGCTTCCTCCGTCCCCGTCTTCCTCCTTCTCATCCTCCATCGTTGATCTGCAATATAAAAACCAAATTATTAAAACGGACTTGTTAGCACAAGGAGCGATAGAGAGCTAATGGATTTAACAAGAGTGGTTGTAATTAACACACCTTTGCAAGTACGGCTTTATCTTTAATGATATACTCGTAAGTAGTTAGCAGAACATTGAATTTCGTTGCCTTCATTTGATTTTGAATGCTGCGTCTGAGCTGCGGAGATCCTTTGTAAGCCACAACGGACACTGATGGAGCCCACTTTTCGAATTCCAAAGACCAGTTGGAAAGTGTACTGAAAAGATACAAGTAATTTAATAGAATAGAATAAGCATAAGCATTATTTAATTTACATAAAGATTTACAGTTCCATGGATAATCAACTTACGATAAAGGAACGATGATGAGATACGGCCCCAAGTTTCTCTTTTTCTCCATGAGAAAAGTAACCAATGCGATTGTTTGAATGGTTTTACCGAGACCCATTTCGTCCGCAAGGATTCCATTCAAGTTATTGTTGTAAAGTGAAACCAGCCATTCCAAGCCCTAAAAATTGAAAAAAAAGATTTTTAAGTAAATACGAACGAATGAAATCAATTTTGAAAATAAATAATATTCCGTATTTCCATTATGTTTGATGATTAACCTTGATTTGATATTCTTTAAGTTTCCCATTCACCAAAATAGAGGCTTGTTCCGTAACAGTTTCTCGTATGGTATGCGCAATCCTACGAAAAATCAAAAACAATTCATCACTACATTACGGCCAACTTTTCAAAATTAAATACGTATTTATATTAACTGAATGTCTAAAAACAAACCCATAATATGTCTGTTCGCCCGTTTGATTCTTGTACTCATCATCTTCAACTTTTGCTTTCGCTTGCTGTATAACCTTTTGCGCCTGCTCATCTGGAATAGCTTCCGGATCTTTTTCTTCAAGTTCTACTACAGGAGGTTTAACTTGCGCTAAAGAGGAAAAAACACTCAATCATATTTAAGCATTAAGAACACGTGGTAAAGTTCACAGCAATGAAAATTACATGTGCTTCCATGATTTTCGTCGCCATCATCAGACTCGTCATCTCCAGATTCATCCTCGTCATCATCATCTTCCTTGACTTCCCATCCAGGATGAGCTGCTAGCCATGCTTGTAGTTCTGCAGCAGTGGGCGCTTCTTCTCCTTTCAGGACTTTCCCAGTTTCTTTCTCTACGACAGACACCCTTGCTTCTGAACCTTGTTGGGAACTTTCATCGTTTGTTCCGTTAACCGGATCGTCTGGATTGTCACCATCTTGAGATTTCTTCTTTTTCTGGAATTATATATAGATTGTAATTGTAACAGCTGCAACACAGACATTGTGGGTCTTTAGGTCACTTTCAAAATGCTTTAGGCCAAAAAATAAAAAAAATGCAAACCTTGCTCTTCCTTGCTTCCCTTTGTTTTCGTCTTTGCTCTGCTTTATGCTGCTTAACCATTTCCGTCAAATTCGCAATGTACTCATCAGTTTGGCTGAGTAAAAATGCCAATCGCTTATCTTTCTTCTGATCGATAAGTTTCCTGTAACCTTCTTCATCCTCAGCCATGAGGCGTCTCATACGTTCTTTCTCAATCAATTCTTGCTTCTTCTTCTGTTCCCGCTCAGCGTTGACGTGATAAACAATCACGGCCTTGTTGAGCCTCATTATCTTTGCTTGATTGTTTTTATGATACTCTTTCAACTCCTTTCCATGTTGAATGACAGCTGCCAAAAATTCTTGGTGTTCTTGTCTCTTTTTCCTTTCCATTTCCACACGCTGCTGCTTTTCCAATTTTTCTGTTGCTCTCGCTTCTCTCAATCCCTGGCGTTTTGAGCGCTTGTAGCTCTTTAATGGATTCGAAGTTTCCAAAGATCCGTCCCGCCTCATGCAACTCACAATTTCCTGCCGCAGCTGCCGCTGTATGTTGAGAAGTCGCAGGGCACGTAACTCTGTGCTAGCTTTAATCTGCAGATCTTCAGCCATAGTTGTGGGAAGACTACTGAGGACTTGAAGCCTATGCGTGATTCTCGCATTTAATCGATTTTCACGTTCATGAAGCAAAAGAATCGGGTCCAAGCCAGCTGGCTTTTCCAAAGGTGTGAGCCGATTCTTATTTTGGACAGTTGTCGTTGTAGGTCCAGTGGTTTTATTGGGCTGTGCTGCTGAGTTTGGCGCTTGTGTGTAGTTATTAGTAGGTTGGCTTTGACTAGCATTGGAAGAAGGACTAGGAGCTGCTGATGGAGTCGTGGAACTTTGGCCACTAGAA
>JAHZNH010002145.1:0-44427 GCA_027744355.1 Tyrannoseira gladiata | reverse complement strand
AAAAATAACTCATCTCGTAAAAATATTTTGTACAGGTATGTTTTGAGACATGCTCTTTCGATTGGTGCAATCAGATTTCAAATCCAATTTAGCTTAGGTCTACCCATGCATTGTTAGGTGGAACACTGGAGATGAACTTTCAGTCCTTTTTTTCCCCAGTGAAATCTACTTTGATAACAATAAACATTCCAATAGCTCTTCAAGCTCCGGGGCATTATGCGCCATTATCCACGCAATAACAAAAAAAAAATGCTCTCGGCAAATCCGGCCGTACAGCCTCCTTCCTTCCTGTGTGTCCATTCCCACGCAATTTCCCAGCAAAAAAATATAATGTTCCACCAGCAAAGCAAGGGAAAGGAATTTTTCGATGAGGATTTATTTAGGAATAAGTACTTGTTACTTAAAAGTATCCAATACAATGTTGTTGGTTTGTGGCGGCGTAATGCAAGTATTATTATTAGTATTAGTAGTGTAATATTACAGTACAGATGACATTGCATGGAGTCCATTGATTGGCATTTCTGACATGACTTTGTTTCATTTCTTCTTCTTTCCGTTTAGGATGATTGAGAGTCAAGAGGAAGACCCGAAGCTAGAGGAAGTTAGGAAACTGAGAGAAGAAACAGCTGACAAACTTCTTAATATTGTTCTCAAATCCAACACCCTTGAGGAGGTCGCCTATTACAACTTTTTTTTTATGTATTTAATACACCCATGATACTAACATGATAATGCTTATCGCTCGCCTGGTGGAGGAGGAGAAGTCAGAAAGTGCAAACTTTTTGACAACATGCTGGGGCTGAGCTCTCGCTTGATGTGCGGAGGCCCCAACTCACATTAAACTTTAATGGAGATGTTTCCTTTAAAGTCTCACTTATCTATCTATCTTTGTTTCTCGTTTCAAGGAGGAATTTTTCAGACTCGCCAACGTGACCATCCTAAACTACACACTGGAGATTGTAAACGCCATCAACGATGGCTTCGAGGGGGAGCCGGCCAATCGCACCAAAAAAGTCACAAATTCCACAGAGAAGACCGAGGTGGCATGGAGCTTCTCCGGAGCATTCCTTTACTCACTTACTGTTATCACCACGATCGGTACTTAAATGATGTTTCTATCCATAATGAAAAAAAATCCTCGTGAGTCGTAGTATAGTACTGCTTGCCCAACGATATGAGAAGTAAAATGGTATGGTAGAGGATAAATGCATTCACCACAGGAAACCTACTAGCTCGTAATTAAAGCACAAAGGGGATATTTCCTCGTGAAATAAGTAGCGCGATGAGAGGTTTGGTTCGGTTTGGTTTGTTGTACTTGAAACTTTGAATAGGACAAAGAGACAAGGCCCAAAAAGTTCGCCTTTCCGTGGAAAACTTTTCGCCCTTACCTACACATTCCCCATTATTCTTGTGAATCAACCACTAAAGGTCTCAATAGTTGATAGTTTCCATTTCTCATTCTACCAGTGGGCAGGGGAAGTGAAACAAAAACTTTTTATGATTGTGGCAGTCCAAGTTTTGGGGGGTTCAGCTGGCCCTGTTTTTTGTCCAGAACGGAGAATAACAGCTTTTGTTCACTCTCCATTTCCTGGAATGCACACTCTGCTTTCTGACTCATTTCCAGGAATCCCCCTTTAGTATGCAACCAACCAGAAGGCTCACTTGTTTTGAGCAGCGTCTCTCAAAAATTCAGAAAAAAACTATTATAATACTTAGTCTCTATCGACAAGAGCTCACAAAAGACAGGAAATAGTGGCATTTAACTTAGCAGAGTGTGCTAATTGCTCGAAAAAAATATGGACGCCTAACGAATCGCTCGAAGAAGTCGTTGTTAGCACTGCATATTTTCACGGGGAAATTTTTGCATGTAGATTTTTCATGTTATTCTGAGGGTTGCTTTTTGCAAAAAATGGTATGGCGGAAAAAGTTTCCGAGCAAATTTTTTTGATGATCTCACAGTATTAGGGTCGTAGTTAGGTAGGTTACTTATTTTCATTTCATTGCTACTAATCTTGCAGTTTGTAGGAAGCCGACTCTAAGAGTTGGCGGAAAAAATTGTGGAAAAAGTTTGTGTTTTTTCATGACTTCTTTCAGTTTCCCCTTTTTATGTAATGGCTTGTCACTTCCTGTAATAAATACTGAACTAGGTGACTGATTAAAACTAGGAGTTGATACTACTCCACCTATTCGTCGCCTCAGCTTTTGGAATCCTTTTCCTAGATTACGATTACCTGAATCTATGTATATGCCGCATCATACCACACCACACGCCAAAGACACGACGACGATGTTGAATACAAAAACTCATATCATTTATGTGAGTTTCTGTACTTCTGCTTCTGATGAAAATGCTACTTCGAGGATATTGGTTTGATCAACTATCCACATTAAAAAATTTCCTTGATTCTTGGCCAACTTTTACCTTTGCAAATTGCGCGAAATGAAAGAAAGTTGGGTGTAACTTTATCTGGAAAAGTTGGGAGTTAGCTATGAGAAATCAGTAAAATGGAGACACATCATTAAATCAAATCCAATTTGAGAGCACTGCCTGCCACTTACACTCCCATGGCTGGTTGTGTTTAATGGGAGCTGGGGGTTTTGAATTATTTTTCTTCTCCTTCTTCCTAAATATTCAAATAGTGTCATGCTCATGTAACTGCTGAGACAAGGATGGGAATACATGCACAGACTTTAGGCAATGGCGATAGCACTTTGGTTGATGAAGATATTGTGAACTTCCCAGACTCTCCCGTGAAAGCATACAGAAATATATTGTTATGCATCCACTTATTAGTCACTGTATCACTCTTTACTGAATTGAAAAATTTCCACGAAAAGAAAATGAAAAACTCCGACCGAGAACTGTGAGCGAGTAAAAGTTAAACAAAGAGAAAGCTAGGATAGATAAGTAGGTGGGGGGTGCTAGATTTCTGTGCTTCCTTTTTTACTACTTGTCTACTCTACTTGTAGCTAAAATAAAACTACTTACTTTGAGGTGATTTATATTTTGCATCGAGTTTTACCAATCAATCATTGCACTGAAGCTAGAGGTGAATTTGAGGACAGACTTCCCTTAATATCCGTCTGACAAACTCAACAATCAAGTGACCTTGGTTGTCCCCACTCATATTAAGTCATTACACCCATAAACCTTATTTTTAGTGTTTAGCCTTTCAGACTGTAGCTTGCTGTAGGGAGACTTAATGCATAAATTTTAGGCGGGCAGGTTGCACTACTCTGAAAAAATTGCTTGCTGCGACACAATATTTTCAATGCAATAAATATTTAACCTTCACTCTTTTTTTGTGTTCTCAGGTTACGGGAACTACGCTCCGAGGACACCATGGGGCAAAGTGATGACTATATTATACGGAATCATAGGAATGCCCTTATTCCTTTTATATTTGTCGAACATTGGTGACATTCTAGCTCGCGGGTTTAAATGGACCTTTTCCAGGTGTTGTCAGTGCAAGTGAGTCGTTTTTCAATCTTTCTATTGCATACTGAATGACGGTGCACTTCAGGAAGTCAAGTATATATTTTTTTTCATCCTGGTTCTCTTCTCTTCCCGAATCTTTGTCGTTTGAGCCCCTTTCAAAATGAGAAATTGATGATGATAAATGAATGAATCATCATCATCATCATCACAAAGTGTCTAAACTTAAGATGACATGAATGTCACTCTATGACGTGCATAGACCATGGAGGGGAATAATTCTCGGAAAGTCTGGAGAAACTTTTGAGGAGTTTGTAGTGAAAGCGAATGGCTGGGTTCTTATTCGATATGTATGGTAAAGTGTGCTTTATATATCTCTTGTATTCTCTTATATCCTGTGCAGTTGGACATTCATAACGAGACGAAGGTTGGGTGAGAAGGGAGAAGTGATTGAGGAACCAAATCAAGTGGAGGAGGAACAAATCACTGTGCCGATTTCCCTCTGCTTGACGCTCATGGTCGGCTATATATGGGGCGGGGGGCTGCTCTTTGCTGAGTGGGAAAAGTGGACAGTGCTAGACGCTTCCTACTTCTGCTTCATCAGGTAAGAGCTACTGGCTGCTGCTGATACCTTCGCCCTTGGCTCATTTATCCTGCTCGCTCTTGCTCCTCTCAAAATTTGTCTCATCTTGCCCATTTCCCATCTTCTGGCTCGAATTAAGTTTGTAGTGCTCGGAGCTATTCTCTCTACCTCTATCTCCACCTACCAACCTCTCTCTTTCTCTTGATACAGATATTTTCCCATTATTTCAACAAAAAAATTCGTTATGAAGGTATTCAGAGCACGAGCATTGTTCACTGTACAATAATATCTCCACTCATCCGTTTCACTTCCCGGCTTAATGACATCAACGCTAACGACTTACATTCGCTCTCCCTACTCCTGTGGAAACTGTTGAAATTTGATACTTTCCTTGAAAAACAATGACTATAACAAGGACAAAGGGAATCTTTGACGTTTGGAGATCATCAGTTCTCCCTTTGATCTTCAAGGATATTTAGTTTCTTCTTCCTTTAATTCCTCTCCACCTGGGATAGGAGCTTAAATTAGTTTTACAGTCGATTTCAACAACTACTGCGATACTACAGAAGTGTGGAGAGCCGTGATACTACATGCGATTCACATGATGAGAATTCATGGAATCCGCTCTTTGTTGAAGTTGGGCTTGTGCTCCGACTCATCAGATCTGCCACGCGCGTTGCTTCCACTCACAACCCACTAAACCCGAAAGCGATTATTACGTTAAGATTGTTGAAAATGATATTGGGAATGACGCAGTCAACTTTTCAAATTACTTTCGTTGAACAAAAGTCGCTCATTTAGGTTGACAGGCTTCTACTATTCATCCAGCCCACTACGTAATGTTGGATAAATCCTCATATTATTCTCCGTAATTCATGTGATGCGTGATATAATGTAATGATGGGCTCAAAAAATTACTTATGTTGATGAAACCAACAAACAGCAGTTTATTACATTGATCTTCTTCATCTCCTCCTTAAATATGTTATGTGAGCTCCTTTCTTTTTTCTATCAAGTGGAGCTTTACTTTATGTCCCATGAAGAACGACTCACTTTCCTTGATGAAGTGCTTCTACTACTTTTTCCTTTGAACTTCTAGTGCGCACTAAGGAGATTGACTGATTGATTGTGAGGAGGCATGCTTCCACGATTAAACAAAGGCAGAGAGATATCTGTGGGGCAGGGAATCGTGCTTAATGAAGTAGAGAGACTTCATCATTAAAATTGCGAACATCTCTACATCACGATCATCGTCATCATTATCAGGCTTGTTAAAGATTCCACTACGAAGTACAATTCTGGGTAACGAGAGCAAGATGACACAAAAAATTTGCCCTCATCATCATCATCTTCTTCTTCCTTATCTGTCGTTTGCCCAAGGACTGAACTCACGTTCCTTCTCAATTCCAGCCACTCAATAAAACATACGTACTTACATGTATTCCTTCAATGGGAAAGATGTGTTTTTCGCAGGTTTGGTAGAACATCTGAAAATGTGACCTGAGCAACCCGAGGGTTGCTCCAGCTTAGAAAAAAAATGAGTTGGTGGAATATTGCATTATACATAATTCAAAATCTGCTGGCAAAAATCTCATCTCAAAGTGTGGCCGAGAAAGCGCGGACGAAAGCCATTTTTTATGCTGTGGTTTGGCGCTACTGCTGCTTTCAGAGGGGAAAAAATACTGGCTTTGCACTAGGGCCAGTCGGTCCACAGGATTCATACTTAACAGCATTGCGTTGCCCTCTCCCCTCGGAGGAGATACACTCTTTTTGCAAAACAGATTTGACAAGCTATGAAGATTTACGAGGTAATATTTGGAATTCAATGACTGGGAACGTTATCACTATCATACTTTTTTTGTAGGGAGGCTTCTTAGGTCAGTCGGAGCTATTGTTAGGCTAAAAGGAAAATTCTTTTGGATGATCGTAACGTAAAAAATATGTTTGTTTGCCCTGCTTCGTCTTCTTCAAACCCACCCTGATGAATTGGGTTGATTGCAGTGAATTTTCCAAGTTATCAATTTTGAATTGACAGTGTTTTGAAAGCAGTTATGCAGATTAAGTTTAAAACAAGGTTTGTTTACATAATCAACCAAGACAGGTTTCCACAGGATTAGATTTATCTCTAGGAGAAAGTTGGCGGCGGGGTTAGATGAAAAGTTTTTTTTCTCATCTCTCTCGCTTATTCTCGCAGGATATTGATCAGCAATTCATTGAGCGAGTCAGAGTAGGATGTGGTGTTTTGCGCGAATTCATCGTTCTTGTTGAATGGCGACAAGTTGTCAGCGACGGGATGGGATGGACTCCGCGAGCGTATTCACGGGAGCGGGAGTAGATATATGTAATTGTGTTCCATATTTCATTCTCATCTGGTTTGAGAGGAAGCTCGGGGAATAAAACATGAATAAATGATTTGCACTACATTTCCGCGTTCGGGTTTCCCTCAACCAGGTCAAAACCATGGGACAAGGGCTGCAACCATCTTTTTTCCCCTGGATGCAGTAGCAATACCCACCCGCTCCCTGATAAAAGTATTATCAGGTTCCGTCCGATTTTTTATTGCTTTTTTTCTGCACACGAGAAAAAAATGAAACAAATGGCGACAGATCGGTGTTTGGAAGGGATTTTGGATTAGATTTATTAGTTGTTATATTACAGTCAACGGCGGAGTGGCAAGAGAGGAAAAGGAAGAAAGCTTCCTCCCTCTGGAACCTTCTCCTTCCATTTTCTACTTTTTAAAATGTCTCGCATCTGACTCTGCCTTTCTCTCCCTCTCCTGCACAACCTTATTTTCTACGTCTTTAGGCTCTTCCAAACAAACTCATGTTTGTTTCCTACGGTGCGTACTGCTTTCCCAACTCCCAACTTGAATCATAAGTAGAAGAATCCAGTCAGCTGCGAGATGGCTAAGTGAACACTGAGCAGGAGAAAGCAGCAACAAATAACATCGCATCCCATCTTCCCATATTTTAGGCTTTACTTTTGGGGTTTATTCTCCCTCGTCCCTTTCCTGTGTTTATTTGTGATTTTCGAGTGAATCACCAAGAAAAAAAGATGGATTTCATAAAGAAATCTCATATCACATCACTGTCAAGCAAGCAATGTGAACCTCACTAACTAACTAACTACTCACTCACTCACAAAGCAGGAAAAAAATTTTCCCTTGGTTTTTTGTACACGTGAAATTCTGAAATTCCGATGGGGACGGGAACTGATCCTAGGTAAAAAAAAAAAAAGAAATGCTCCCTTCTCCCACCGCACACTCGATCCCCACTCACTCCATCCCTTTTTGTTTTCTGATGGTAAATTATATTTTGAAAAATTTATTCTATTTATTTGTTTATGTGTTTTCACAGTCTCAGCACGATTGGATTCGGAGACCTCGTCCCGGGAGATGCGGTTGCCGCGGAGAGCCTCGAAGATGCCATTCAATATTCCTTTGTGTCTGTGGCCGGAAACTTGGCTGCGCTCGATAGCATTTTTTTAAATTGCCAGAAAAATAAATAGCAATTTATTCTTTGATTATTTTTTCTCTCCTCTCTCTTCATATCTTAGTTTTTTTGGCTCAATCACGCGAAAACTTTCTACTTACTCACCATTTTCTCTCTTCTTTTCTTGTCTCAAACTGGTAGCAAAAAAAAAATTGGGAAAATGGAGGAGGTAATCTCGTCATTATCTTCAGAGATCAAAATTTCTTCCTAGGAGTGCCACTAACAACTCTTTTACGACAAAAATAACAATTGCAGGGGAATCATGAACGTGTTCAACTTAATGGATAGGTTTTTTATGCACTATGATTACTTCACCTCAATTTTCATGTAAGCCAATTTAATTTTCCCAGCTGTGTCCTATTGGAAAAGAGAATGATTCGCAAGAATACATATTTACTATTTTAATGGAAAACTTACAGTCTCGAATGTGGAGTCTCACTGAAAGTAAAAATGTACGTATTCACATGTATTTATACGAATAGAGATGTTACAGTTCAATAGTTTAGAATCGAGCTGAAACGATAGATTTGGCAGAGATCGATGTAGAACACTTGTGTACGCTCTTCTTCTTCTTCTGTTTGTCTGTGTGTGGTAGAGATACCGTGATTAAGCGATGCAATTTCGTGTATTTTTATTGTAATCAATACAAGAGGACCTCTAGCTCGTTTAAGTGCTGTTCATGGAAGGAGCGGATTTTTTTAGTTGTTTAGTTTCTTACTTCCACAATGCTCAGTAAAGTATTTAGTCTATGTGTGTGGGGCGGTTTGGTGGGTACGCATACAATAATACTTATACATGGACACTTGCACTCCAGTAAAAAAAAAAGATGTCGTTCCCTTAAGTACTCACTCGCACTTCCCACAACTGCTCCGCAGTGGCGTAAATAGACTCCTCACAAAGCCAGACAATTGGTTTATTACCCCCTTTTTTCTACAGCTTTTTGTATGTTTTTGACGAGTACGAACCAGTTGCCAGCGCCAGTTGCACAATAGAAAATAAAGTTTCATGATCAGGGTAATTAAGTCAAGCTGTGGATGATGATGATGATGATAATGTAGGCCAACCAGAAAGGCTTGAACTGTTGCTTAGCCTCCCTCCTTCAATTGGCTCCAGTTCATTTCGGTCGGTCGGTCGTCCAAATTGGCTGTTTGCCCCCACCATTTAATTCCTCGTATGAAAATTTGATATATTGTAATTATGCTTACCCCACCACTATGTCTAAATAAAAGAATACATCCAAGTGAATGAAATTTGTTGGTTCTGTTTTTTTCTTTCTGGGTCTCACTTTTTTTCCTGATCCTCTTTTAAACTTGACTTAGGAGAAAAACTTTTTTTCTGCAGTTCATTCATCATCTGAAAAAAAACGGAGTCAGAGGAAGAGAGAGAGAGGGGAAAGCCACTTTCCCTTTTCTTCCACTCACTCCGTCGACGCCGTCGTTTTGGCCGCGGGAAGGAACCAGGAAGAGTGAGAAAAATTGTAGGTGTCATCACATGGAAAATTTATAGAAATAAGAAGTATAACTGGTGAACATTACTTATGCGCTACTCTGAGAAACTATAGACTCATAAACATGACAAATGTAAGGTAAGTAAGTATGAAGCTGGTGGTGAAACTAGAGCGACAAACACCAAGACCACTACCGCCATCGTCACCTTTCTCTCTTTTCTCTCTCCTTTCCATGAAAGGAAGGTGAAAAGGAAAAGCTGGATTGTGCATGAATACATTTTCATTTTGGATGACGAACCATTTGAAAATCATTCAGTTTCAGGCATCACCAGAAACAGATGAATGGATTTTTGGAAAGAATTTTTTCTTAGAAAAAGAAATACGCGCTGGAGATTATTGCCATTCTGCCTAAATGAAAATGTGCTTGAGAGCATAAAGAGAGGAGGAGGAAGCATGTTTTATTTCATAGATAGTTTTCCACCACGCTTGGTTATGACGATCAGAAAATTATTACATCGCGTAAGTACTTACTTTTCGTTATACATATTCCAGGAAAAAAAAGTTGATGGTGGGGTGCCTGCCTGCCTACCTTATGCCTTATATCTATTTTTATACAGATATCTGGGAGAAAACAAGTATGAGAAATTCTTTCCAGTCCAGTAATATTTTATTCACGATCCACTGAACTTTATTTTTTTGCATGGGGCTTTCTGGATTCAGCATAAAAATATGCATTGTGAAGTAGGATATTTTTTTTCATAATCTCGAATCTATGTATACATTTAGAATTTAATGCTGGAAGTAGCTGGCTGGCTGGATGGGGAAACGAACCAAATTTTTCCGATGAGTGATTCGCACATCACTACATCATATGTTCCTCAAAGCAATAAAATGCCTTGCATTATTATTACACGCGGCATGTGAGTGAGGCTGGGGATGTATGCGCCGCTCCATGTGTGAAGTTTCCAGGCGCTCCGATCAGTTCCAATTTTTCAGATGTGAATATTTAAATAGTGGATTTGAATCAGAGTGCGATAGATGACCAAGTATTTTAGTGCTGAGCCTATTAATAAATCATGAGGCAAAGCGATTCGCACAAGTAGGGAGGCGAAATATCCCTGGATTACACCATTCATCATCAAAGGAGGTGGTAGTGGTGGTGGTAGCGGGACTCGGAACCAAACCAACGCTCGATCCTTACGGTTGGGGTAAAATGCAAACATTTTCTGAAGGAGTGGAGGAGAAAAACCTCTGAGAATGGAGGAATTAGACCGGAAGAAATATGTCAATAGAGACAACGGGGAATAGAGTGAGTGAGTGAGTTAGCAAGCGAGTTGGATGAGTTTAGCGGGGATGGTGAAAGTTTTTTTAAATTGAAACTCGTGGACAGCTGCAGGATATTACTCAACCATGTGAACTCCTCTCCTGCTGTTTTATTCCTTACCCTTTCGCTCCCAGCGTATTTGTCGTCCTTCCCAGGAAAAAAATATTACATGAAGTTGTCGAAACACCGAGAAATTTAAGTCACCCTTACATAGATCATACTTATCACTGCGACTATAGTCTTCAGAATGCTGGAGGGAGGATGAAGCTGAAAGTCAAACTCTACTGGCAGATTGCGAATATTAGCTGAACCAATGCTAGTCTGGTCATGGGAAAACCATTAGGGGATATCGGATTAATAACTTTCTTCTCACTTGTGGATGCGTAAGTACATATCCACTTTGCTGGCGCCGCGTGTTTCATAAATATGACGGGAGCATACATAGAGAGTTCCGAGTTCTTCGGGGAATTGGCTCATTCGCCAGAGTATTTGTGAATTCCGTGTTAGTAAATTTACACGAATTTGAGGAGGTGGCTTCACACTCTTTGGTTCTTTGCCGCCTTTTATAAGACTTCATGCAATTTTTTACCTTGAAGGTCAGAAAGTCATATTAGATTTAGTGGAATGAAGATATGCATCTAAGACTAAAATTTGATAAAAACACCTCGGCAACATATTCTTCAGCTTGTCGATTTCAGCGCTAGTTTCAAATCAGTATGCATCAGTGGAGGTAGACATTGACAACATTTTTTCGTGGGCGCTAGATACTCTTTCAAGTTGCTCGAAGCGGACGTCCTTGAGTCAAGTACATGAATTTCCCGCGACTCTTCCACATTTACATTGGCCAGTCTCCTATTTTCCATTCGCTCATTCAAATTTTGTACTTCAAGTTTTCCCTAAAAATTTGTGCTCATACCATTGCATTGAGATCTCCGCTAACGCAATACTTATGTATGTACTATGTACCCCCAAAATTGTTGTGGAAAGGCCGCAGATGCATTCCTAAAGGAGAAAAAATTGCTTCCATCGTGATTACCACAAGCTGATTTTTTCCTGTGTGCGTGTATGTGGTTGTAGTACGTTGTAGCTCGCGACGAACGAACAATCCAGCACAAGCTCACTTTCACCTCTCCGCTTCCTTCCAGGGTAAGACAAAAATGGTAATTCAAACCGGCTCACTTTTCACCGAACAACTGGTCCTGGTACATATTTTTTGGCTTCAAAAGCATCTTTCTCGATCCTATTTTTACATGTCAAGAAACAGCTTTCATGATTCCACATTTATCGTGTTTTATGACACTGACAATATCTCTCTACCTCCCCGTGAGCCAGAGCCAGTTGGGCTTTCGTTCGGTTTGGTTTCGTTTGACAGATCTGTTTCAAAATAAAAAAGATACAGAAAGCGCGTGTTTCTTCTTGTATGATGTGGACTAGAAGCGCTCTTGTGTCGTTATGGACATCGTAATAGAATACGAGCTCATGAGCTTGTATTACATTTAATCTTGCAGACAAAAGACTCCGAGCAGAGGTTCGGAGGTAGGAGCCCAGAGCCCAAGTTACAATACAACCCGTGTAATAAAATAACGATAGTGGGCACTATTAAAGCACAAAGAAAAAACGGAAACGAGAGCTTTATTATCATCATCATGCTCAAGTAAAATGTCGACAGAAGCCCAGGAACAGTTCTATTTCTTGTAGGGCCAGCTTGTAAACTAATTTTCCTCCCTTTTACATCCAAATGAACAGGGAGGCAAGCCTTTTTCCGAATAGATGAATGAGTAAGGGAGGCAAAAGAGGAAAAATTGTAGGAGTCTAGTCTAAGTCTGCGTTTTATTATCTTCATCATTATTTTACAATACACCGCCATTCCCAACTGAAAACAACCTGAGCACTCATTTTTTTCCGGGAGGAGGTGGGCGTTCACAGTACTCCAGCTTAAATACTTATGTCTTCCTCAACTCCCCTATAAAATGGTAGCCTCTCCTCCCTTATTTATGGAATGGAAGGTACTAAATCTTATTATTTTTTATGTTTTTACAACGCTCGGACGCAATTAGTTGTGTGTGTGTGTGGGAAGACAGCGATTGTTCGTAGCCCAGAGGTAGAACGTTTCACGTTTTGTGAGCGTACATGACACGTTTCCGAGAAATTTTTGAGTTTGTTCAATTTTTTTTTTCAATTTTGTTTTGCTTCCTCCACGTTTTTGTGCGGTGGGGGTCAGAAGTCCTTCCTTATTTTGCATGGGTTAGATGGAGCATCACTAACTGAACAGAATTGGCTCTTGCACTTACTTCTGTATTGGTAGTCAATTCTTCATCCGTACCATTAAAAAGCTTGATGCTCATGATGCTTGAAACTCGGGGGCGGAATTAGCTTTTGGAAGCTCCACCAAAACGGATGCGAGCTCACTCACTGAGAGTGGATCCTCCAACAAGAGATGTTTGTGTGGCCTCTCCCCTGATTTCTTTTTTGGCTTTGAGACTGTTGTGGGAAAAGTAGGTGGATGACATGATTCTCCACTAAAACTGGCTTCCTCTCAGCAAACAACGAGGCTTCCGTTCCAGTTCTGGAATGCCCTGAGCTGATTGGGGAGCGGTGATTGCAAACTAAGAAAACAGGCTCCTAAAATGACGAAGTAGAAACAAATCCGGGGAAAAACAGGAGCAGCTGCATAATCATTCACTAGCATCATCATTTCCTTCCATACCTAAGCACGTCCATGGCCAATATTGTTTTCGCCTCTGCTCCACTTTCACAACTAAATTTTGGACGCGATTATGCTGATGGAAGATTTAGTGGAAAGTAGTTTCTGGCGAAGTTTGATTCTCCGTGGCTATTTATGAGTGGATTGCTTATCGGAATTGTAAATTGATGATATTAGGTAAAAGTTGAAGTAACATCCAATCATTGTTTGATCCTTTCCAGTGAAATTTGAATTCTATCTAGGTACCACATTCCACCCTGAGTCTCCCCCAATCAAGCAAGAATCCATATATTACCTGTGCACAAACAAAAGTCCAAGAGTGTGTCTTGCAAAGGCGGCGAAATAAAAACACTTTCGCTTTCCTCCCCGCTCTCAAATTTCCTGTAGGTGAGTTCGCATCTCTCGGAGAGAAAATGAGTATCAGCGGAAAGACCCCGTGTACAAATTTATGAATCTCTTGTTATTTATTATTTTTCATGGATCGTTGCATTCTTCCTTACCTCGGCCATTACGAACTTCTACATTTAAAAAAAGGCTGGAAGCAATGACACAGACTCTTAATGGGTTTCTCTCGACGAAGCATTTTCTTTTTAAAGTTGGTTGTCTCCATGCTCCCCATTCGCGGGGAAATGGGAGTCTGGCGAGCGGGCTCATGCATTCTCCTCCCGATTTGATTTTTTTTCTCCCATTTAATTCCATGCATTGAAAAATGGTCTTCTTCCGAGAAACAAGGTTAATTCTTTTCCTCATTTTCGGAGCAGAAAAAGGACTCTGGAGTTATTGGAAGACGCGCGAAGCTTCAAAAAATTATCATAGTGCTGCTAAAGCACAAAAAAACCATAATGCCACAATGATTTTTTTCTCGTGTTTCTTGATTCGTTTCCCTCGTTTTTCAGCCCATCCGTCGTGGATAAAGCCATTGTGTTGTGTTTCATTGTATAATTCATGATATAATGGTCCGATGGGGCCCACAAAGAGACGAACACCCCACCAGGCTGCCATCAAGACTTGCACCGCCATATTTTTTTCCTCCTTGTTTCTCCTCGTCTTCCTCTCCTTCTTGTCGGAGTTAAGTAGGGCCATTTTGTGCTGAGGAGAGAGTTCCTAGAATACATACACACGGAAAAAAATGCTTCAGAACAAGGGATAGTGGAGATGATAGCAGGAGAAAAAAAAGAAGTGAGCGCGGAGAGGAAAAGCGAAAAGGCAAAATAAGATAAGGTTAAATTTTGGAGAAAGCAGAAGAGCAAGTAAAAGAGCCATCAATTCCGCACATAAGTAAGTGTGCCATACATTTATTCCGGTATAGGTGGCTCACTATTTATTTTATAAAAAAAAGGGAACGGGATGGCAACGTCTTCTTCTCCTCCTGTTTTCTTTTGTAACTTTTTTATAATAGCATCATAAGTTGGTGAGTTGGAGGAGGAGGAGGAGGAAGGGGAGAAGGGAGCGAGCGACGGACTATTTCTATTTCAAGTTTTAGTACTTTCCCCAACTTATCTATCATATATAAGTAAGGGAAAAAAAGGATTGGAAAGGAGTAAGCGGATCAAGGAACGCCAAAAGCGGACTCAAAAAACCAAAACGGATGGACGAAGACGGAAAAAAAGGAGAAGAGCCAAAGCAATAAGTTTCCATGAAATCTACACTACTACTCTTGTGTTTCCTCCTTCTTCTATTATTACTATAAAATAAAGATGAGCGTCTTTAAAGCTCAGTTCAGCTTTATTTTCGTTTCTCGGAAAGAAAGAGGGATCAAGGAGGGAGAGAGAGATGAAAATAATCTAAGAGGACTACGTACTACGTCCTAGGCTCTTCACCAGAAAGGGGAAGTGTTCGCGCCTTCTGCTATGTACTTAGTTAGTCCAGAAGGAAAAGTGAATTGAAGTTAAGGCCAAGTAGAACTTGGTGGACGGAACACTTTTTAGCGGAATCTCACATTTTACTTTAAAGGGGATGAGGAAGAGGAAGGAGTTCAAACAAAAAAATATTGTTTCTACTCAGACGAAATTTTCGTTCTTGTAAGTTGAAACACTACAATACAATACAATGCTCACTCTGAGCTTTGTAACTTTGGTCTGGGTAATAAATACTTTAAAGTTTTTGAAATTAGAGCCAAAATAGAAATCCACTTAGAATAAACTACATTGGATTTAGGACGGTGTGTTCAAATGATTGTATTAATATTCATCCGCTCAATGAAAAACTGGAAGAGAAAAGCGTTTATTGGGAAAGGGCACTGATAAATATCTAAGTAGATTCCGGGGCTTTTTTGTTCTCCCTATTGACGATGTAACATTTTTTTAGGGAAATGTTGGCTGGATTGTAACCGCAGTTAAGCGATTGTGCTCCTTTAAGGAGGAAAATAATAAAAAAGGATGAGGATAAAAGGATGCTACAAGGGGAAAAGGAACCGATGCGATGTCTGTTCCCTGAAAGCTCTGCTTACTCTCTTCTTTTCTTCCTTTTCGTCGACTATGGGAGGAAAACGTTTTCCGAGGAACGTGCTCACTTTAATCGCTCCGTACGTGCATTTCCTGGAGACTGGTGGTGGTGCTCTGGTGAATGGGCGAATTCCTCCTACTCCTATGTTTATTATATGGATTAAACACTTGTGCTTTATTTATTATTTATATCTTATAAAAAAAGATGATTTGGAGAAGGAAGTTGGAGAGGATCAGAGCGATACATTCTCCTCGGACGATTAGTTCATATAGGATGGCGAGGACAAGCCGCAGAGAGCTACCGTCATCAAACGCTTCCTTTTTTCCCGGAGAAGAGATTGTGCCAGCTCAAGGGAGGGAGAGGGAAAGTTTCTTTTAACTCAATTCATATTGATGTTTATTCCATGGAAATTCAAAAACGTGTGTGTTCCGCGGAATCTTCAGAGGAATATAGCTACTCAGACTAAGAACGGAGCGGATCGGATGGAGAGGGAAAAAGAGAGCTCAAAAGAAAAATAAGAGGAAGGAGAAAGGACGAAGGGATTATAAAAACTACATATGTATCTACTATACATATGTGGCTGCCACTGAAAATTATTATGCATGGAAAAGTTGGTGTTTGCTGAAGGGTAAAAATTACTCGGTCTCCGCACTACTCTACTCCGTGCCCATCTTCCTGGATCCGGAGAAAATGATTTTGTAGAAATGATTCCACTTTTATTACAGTGACAGGCGCGATTGCAGCAGTAAAAATGCAAAGGAATGCAAAAAAAAACTTACTTAGTTATTTACCTACGGCACCTTCCCCATATTCTGGAGAAAATGGTCTGGTATGTCTTGGTAAAATATCAACAAACTCAAACCAAACCAAACCATCCCGGAGAGATTTTTTTTGGAAGAAATCAGGAAAATGGAAGTTGAACTTGGGATTATGGGGGGTAAACTAGAGTACTTATCAGAGGACGAATAACGTACTGTCTGCTCATCGGTCACAGTCACCACAGCCGACAAAGAAGGACCACGAACGTCAGCGAAAAAATGTGAGTGCATTCCTTCTTTTTACCCTCTCCATCTCTCTGCCTTCTTCGAGGAATTAAATGAAATTAGGGGGGATACCTAACTTTTTTTTTAACGATACTATAAAGTTACCCGCTTAAATGAAATGTGTGGCGAAAAACATACACACCAGCCAAAAATAATGGACAGAAAGCGGGAGAGCCGGAGCGAGGGAGAGAGTGAGAACAAGCAAGAGCGTGGAAGTTTGTCTGACTCGGGGGACGCGTGAACAAAAAAAAAAGATCTTGAGTCTGAAACTCATCCGTTTATTTGGACAGAAGACAAGTAGGAAATAGGAGGAAAAGTGAGAGTTAATTAACTACACCAAAACAGATTGTAAGAGCATAGGCTAGCAGGGCTTTTGCATGTTTTCCTCTACCGCGAGAAAGAGATAAAAAGAGAATATTATGAACATGCAGAATGGAGCCGCGGCTGAGGAAAGGGAAAGCTGCGGAAATGACGAGGTCTTCACACCAGTCAATAATGATGAGATGGAAAAACATCTCATCTCGAGTCATTTGGAGTGCGAAGGTGTGAGATATAAACTCTTTTACGGAGGATGAAATCTAAATAGCTCAGTCACTGCAGGAATGGGAGAGTAGAACCGTGAAATGATACATGAGCAGAGAGTAGAGGGGATCACCATGAAAATGTAAGCCTCCTCAATATGGAGTGGATGACTTGAATGAGCCTCGCAATTGAGAAAAAACGCTTTCATCAAATTGTGTCCGGAATTGGATTTGCTAAACAGGATTTGACTCTCATGAGATGAGTCAGAGTCAATACCTGAAGACACAGAATAAGAGACAACAGTGAGAGAAAAAATGAAATTGGCTGGATACACAGAAGCAGAATTCATGTCAACAGGCAAGCGGTTCGGTCAAAACCCTTTTGTGAAAATGAGAGAGGGGATGAAGTAGCAGGTCAACTAATTTCCAAAACTAAACCACAAAATAGCCGAATTAGTAGGGAAGTGGATGAAGGACTGATACTTTCCCAGAGCGAGTTGCTCTTTTTGTATTCGTGCTTGATGCAGCATCCTGGTCATTAGCAGATCCCTGGAGAAATAGATACGTATAGTGTTTCTAATGAATGCTACGCTGTCAACCTACCGTCAGAATCAAGTGAGTGAGAAGTGCACTCATAATTTGCTGATTTTCAATTGGGAACATGGTATCTCATCATTCTGAATAGGATCCTAATGACAAGGAGCTGTCCCATCTGTCAACATTGGAATGACTGGAAGGAAATGTGGATGTGGTCTCTAAAATGAAGACATGTTTTGTGGGGCACAACCACCACTGCCAAATTTCAGGCACATTGTAAAGACTAAGACCATTACTACTTATTTAGGTTCTATTTTTCAATCTAATTAATGGATTCAAAAAAACTCAAATACGAACTTTTTTGTAGCATTTTCTTCATTAGATACATTGACAGTACATTCCTTCGTTCCACGAGATTTTGCATGTGCAACATGTTTACATTGTTCAAAATTGACCATCATGACAAAAACAATTTTTTACTTTTCGAGTAACGCTCAGCAGAATCCGGGGATAAATGCAAAGCACGGAGAAAAACAAACAATTTTTAATGAAATGTCATTGTGGCTTTTTTTCCGTGACCATAACCACACTACTCGGTCGGTGCTAAATTGAGCAAGGCAGAATTTACTGCGAGTCCAATTTAAATAAAAATTGCAATTTTTTCCCAGAATTACACAAGCACACTTCCCATCTGCGAAAAATGGATGCATTGCCAACTGCAGAGAAGGAAAAAGTAAGTGAGTTTGGAGCGGAGAACAAGATCGGATTGAGGTCTTATGCCGATCTCCAAGCCAGCACTAGTAAGTACTTATGTACATTCTATCTATCGCTTTTTTGTGACAAGTATATTGCGCTGTCTTACTTATCTACCGCAAACTACATTTTGAAAGCATGGGGATGCGTGTACTCATGGTTCGCCTTTTCTCTCGCTCACAGAATACATTCTCCTCCTTTTCCTTCAGTGTAATACCCCTGGTTTTTCATCATGAATAGTTTAGAAAGTCGATGTAAAAAATAGGCAGAGAAAGAGGGTAGGCATGGCCGTCTCTTCATTTTAATACGAGGCTTTTCACTTTTCACTTCCTCCTCTCTCCTGCCACAATTTTTTTCTTGAGAAAGTGCGATTTCCATGACACTCCTGCTCATCATCATGTTACCCAGCTCGAGGAAAAAAAGGTATTAAACGCGGGGAATGCCCCATAGGTAGGGGGAAAATCGGTCGCAATGGAAGAAATTGCAGATAAATAGTAACCTTTTAGACAAAAAGAAATCTGTTCCGGGGAAAATTTCAATCTCCTATTTTTAATGGAAAGGAGAGTCTCTTGATTTCTTGGCTGAGCTGCTCACGTCTGTCTGGCGAAAAAAAATAAGCATGCCACGAGACTTCCATTCTGCAATCATGATATTGACGGTGGGAATGATGATGATGATAGCGATTATGCAGACGCTACAGGAGAATTCGTGGTGGAAAAAAGTTTTCCATGAATTCTCATCTCTCAAGCCTCCATCCATCCGAGTGAGCGACTATTTCCTCTTCAGAAAGTTAGGGGATGCATCCCACTTGAAATGGAGGGAAAGCAGAAAAAAATTCTGGATGTAGATTAAATAGTGTGTGGGGCATGCATGCATCACCACCACCACTGCTTTCTCCAGTAGCACACCATCAGATCCACCACAAAGTGTTTTTGTGCAGAAGTGAGTATAGGGATAAGGCTAAATCTAGCCACCAACCGTCACCACGACCACTGTAGCGGCAGTAGTAGATTTTTTTTCATCAGTGGCGAGGTTTACATAAAAAAGAGGATTCTCATCACACCACATCACCGTATCCTTATTTTTTTTGCTTATGTTTCTCCTTTTCACTGGATTCCCGTGAAGAGTCTGCAGCCTGATGCGATAGCAGTGGTAGTAGCGTCTAATGATGAGAGTGTGAGATTGAGATGCATTCAATCATGACTTACACTGATGAGAGGAGAGAGATGATGATTTAGATTGGCTGACTCGCAGAATTATATCGACTGACTTAAGTCAATTTACGCTCTTCCTCTGGATTTTCATACTTCCGAGAATCCGGACCCGTAAATGAAAGGAACTGTTTTTGGAGGTACCTATGTATTTAGGAAGCCTAAATGCTATTTACTTTGTTGCTCCATGTGTGTGTGGCCACTGAGGCGATGTTTTTGTATTTAGCGTGGGATCGGGATCGCACCTGCTCATCGTTGCCGTCTTCCCGTTCTCCTTATCTGAGGGAATAAATACTTATGCAATGTCGAGTTCAATTGTTAACCGTTTCGGGAGGGGGAGAAGATCGCTTGTTAAACTCGATTTTCCGTTCTGTGGCCAGGCCAGGGAGCGAAGGCCTTAGAAGCAGATGTGCTGTGTTCTGTTCTGTTGCGAGTGAGCACGTACCCTGCTCACCTAAGTAAGTTTTCTGTAGGGAATCCAGAACATTTTTCGCGTGCAATGCAGAAGATCCTTGCAAGTGAGCAGCAATACAATATGCTCTCAATTGTTCCATCACGTCCTGAGGTGGTTTGTGCTGGAATGGAACGCGTGAAATCGCTCCGTGGTATGGACCACCATACCAGCCCTACAAGGGGAAATATGTAAGGGAACAAAGGGAAAATCGTACACAACAACAACCAGCGGACACGAACATGAGGCTGTGTTTAGCACGTAGCGTTCCTCTCGATTACGAATGTCAAGCGTGGTTAAAGCCCGAGCTGACCTTAATACTGAAGAATATTCCAGCCGCAAAAAAAAGAACTGTGGATAAGATCTATTTCACATGAAGTTTAGAGTTACACGGAGATACGATACTTGCGATGGATGATAATAAGTACGTATTGACATTGGAACCGAAATGCGAGCAGATAATTACGCAATCCAATTAATCCTATCACTTCTTCCAAAATTATTCTCACGATTCAGAATGCACAGCAAAGCGTGAACAAACTAATGGGGAGATGCTTACATATCCAGTTTTATTGCAATGTTCGATAGAGCACGATCGTTTCAGCTGAAACGAGTGGATTTCAGTACGAGTACATATTTTTTACGGAAATAAACTAAGTATGCATACATGATAAAATCATTGAGCCGTGTGCAAGGGATAAACGTCTCGGGGAATCGTTGCAAATCAAAGGGAATACATAGATGGCCAGCCAGCTAAGGAAGTTCTCAATTTGGGTCTGTGTGCTCCAGCTCTCCCTGAGCCCTCAAGACTTTCCCTTCTGCTTGCCAAGTCTTGAGCTTTATTAAGTACGGTGAATTGGGCAAAAGCTTCGTTGTGGAAGTGATCCTGCGAAAACGAAAAGCCCACAATAGACCAACATTCTGGCCAAAATTAAATATCTCTTGGAGGGATACCGAGTGGTATGGCATCATGGACTAGTTTGGTTTGGTTTGCTCTCCCATTTTTGAATTCCACTTCGAAGATTACTCGTATACCTTGAGGAGGCTAGCAATAATAGGAAATGAATAGAGGAATCTATGCTCAGAGATAGGAAATGGAATTGGGGATTTTTTTGTGGTTTACAACAAGTCATTCATTTCCCCCCGCAGATTTCCATTTCCAAAATCTATAAAAAAATATATTCCTACAAGGAAGCCGTGATGAGAGAGGACATGGAATTTTTAGCCTAAATAGACACACAAGTCGGAATGGAGCAGGGAACAAAAACTCATCATTTTTATTACTTTCTTCCGCTTATTCAATGCCTCATGGCACAATAGGAGAAAAAAATATTCTGACTTTTTTTCTCTCTCTCAATAACAAAGACACAAGAAAAATAAAAACCTTGAGGACATGTACGGAAAGGAGGACTTCAGAACAGGAATAGTAGCGACGAGAGGAGGGAAGAATCAGCACATTGTTGGACTGAAAATAGGAAAGGAAAACAAGAACACTTTCACATAATAGGACCAACAGGACAAGACAAGACAACGTCGTCGTCGTCGTCTTGGTTCCTCTTCCAAGTGC
This sequence comes from Tyrannoseira gladiata, assembly GCA_027744355.1. NCBI lineage: Eukaryota > Metazoa > Arthropoda > Collembola > Entomobryomorpha > Entomobryidae > Tyrannoseira > Tyrannoseira gladiata. Next base: position 22,914 of record JAHZNH010002145.1, on the reverse strand, counting down.
CATTCCATCGCACTACCAAAATTCGTGTTCCTCGTTACCGACGAACAATAAAGGAGAATGCTGATGGTCAATGGAACGGAGCAGAAGAGTGAAATAAAAGGAGCACTCCTTTATTGTACGTTGCAGATAACAAATGAAGAAAGTTTTTTTTTTCGCGGACCCTCCACTTCAGATCCTTGTCTTCGGTTTGGCTTGGCTTGGCTTTTGAAAGGAATTAGAAACAAGATGGGGGGAATATCAGAAATAGGTAAGAAAAAGCAATACATAGATGGATTGGGTCTGTAGCAACCTCTAAAAATACTCTATGAACTTGGGAGGACGAGTGCGTAGGAAAGAAGCGATTGAGGGAAAACTTGAAGTTGACAAAACCAGTTCTCCCCCGTAAACAGTAGCGGTAGCCACTTTTCCCCACAAAAGGAATGATGTTCCTTCTCTCTTGTTACTATCTTCCGCCTCCTCTCAAGTTGCACTCTTCAGATTTTGCGGTCTTGTGTACACTCGTCGAAGCTCCCAAAGTTTCTTCACACTTTCCGCTCACAATCTTGAAGGAGAGCAGGAGTAGACCTCAGGAATGCACGCTAACTAGAAAGAGGGAGGACATCAAGATCCTTCTCGAGGACGAGGTCTGGGCCTGGTGCGAAAGGGGAAAAAATTGATTTTAAATACAGCTCTGCGAACTATACTTGTACTACATATTATGCATGTGGAACAAACACTACTTCCCCAAATGAAATTTTCTTCTCTTGAACTCCCCCATTTATTTCAGCACTGGTTGATCAACTTTTCCAAGGAATTTTGTTGTTCACTCACAGAGTCAGTCACTCGGCGGCGGCGTTGACAGACTTCACAGAAGGCTGAAAGGCTCGTCCGTTTGATAGTTTTCCCCGGGGGAATTCCCATCTACTACGCCTTTCTCCTCCTCAAAGACATCATCAGCCCCTGAATGAAAAAATATGCTAAGCTCCATCAGTGTAACTATTCAGAGGGATGAATGGAATTGAATGAGGTGAAGGAGCTCACGATTCAATACCCGATTCCCTTCTCTTCTTCATCACTGTCCACAAGATAGAGAACTAGCCATAAATACCCAAACTCATCAGTATCTCCCAGCTTTCGTCCGCCTTGTCACATTTATTGCTTGTGGAGGATTTTTTTTTCGCCTTCCATAGAGAAATGGATTTTCCCCCGTAAGTAAGTGGATCCGTCCATTCAACTCAGGGCCTTTACGGAAACAGTCTGTGTAAGTTACTACAGTGCAGACTAGGGAAGTTAAGCATATTTTTGTTAGTTTGAAGCCAACTTCTATACTTCCATGGCAGTACTAATGATTGCACTCCTCTAACTGGAATTGCATGGGTCTAATGGCTGAAAATCAGAAGAGGAAGTCATTTCGCAAGAACATTTTGTGAGAACCTAGTTTTCCGTCGCGTTATCGCCAGAATTATCATAATTTTTATGTTGCTTGACAACCCCGCTGACGGAAATGAAACAGCTTAGAGCCCACTGGGTGTATCCGCCCAGTCCAGCAACAACAAAGGAATGTATTGTTACGCTGCTTTTGTTCGCCAGAAAAGAATTGCATTTTTGCTTGGTGTAATTGCTTTATAATTATAATCAGTGGGAGTAAATTTGTTCAGTTATGTGTTTTGCATACTTCCACTTCCTGTAATTTTTTACGCCCTATGGAGGCATAAACGTCTAGTTTTTACAGCCATTGCATGAATAGGGCTTCGAGAATTAATCATCTTTATGGGTACGTACAATTTAGCAAGTAAGTGCTTACTTTCACTTTCCTTGGACTTCCTCCATCTCTCCCTCACAAAAAACGGGGATTGCATGTCCAGAGCATATTGTGGAGAATGATGCCTCCATAAATTCGAAGTGGTTGGAGGACCTTGACTTTGCAATTAGGCAGTGAGGGAGCAAGTCCAAGAGTCCAATGGTCGTGCAATCATGTCATTACATTACATTCGTTCTCTCGGACTCGTTGGCAACGCCATGTGCGTGTCATGTTCATTCCCTCCATAACATAAAGCTTGTGCTCCCATACATCAGCGGGGTTGGATATGTGCACGTGTGGATAAGACAGAAATGACCTGATTATGCGATAGTAAGCGCAATTTTTCATTCGTTCAAGGGAAGACTCCCCTTGCGTTTCAGCGTCCTTACTTACTTACTTATTCTTCCTTCATTCATCGGCCAATGCCGATGCTCATCATCGCCACCATCACCCTCTTCACCACCACTTTTTTTTTCTCTGTGATTGTCATTACTCTCCTTTTCCCCCCTCCGTGTCTGTGTAACCATGTACAAGGTTTATTTTTTCCCGTCCTAGATTCGCATCAGGGAGAGGGAAAAAATCCAGAATTATTTATTCTCCTCATAATCATCGTTTTCCTCCTGAACTCACTCCGTCTCCCCTCCTTTTCATCTGCATGCTAAGTTCGATGACGATGAGGATGGCGATAACGAACAATGGAGACAGTTGAAGTTTTATTGGCGCATCTACGCCTCCGAAAATGTTTTTTTAAAAGTGAGCTCCAGCTCTCCCATAATACTTTCTCCTCGTGTACTTCCCTACATTTCTACAGACAAAAAAAAGCTGGCTTCACTTCACCCTACCCTGAAAAGATCGTAATAGGTGCATTAGAGCCAGTATAGGTATGCAAGTGAAGCATACAGCTCGAGAGAAAGGCGAAAGGAGAAACATGTACTTATGTTTCTGGAGGATTGGTAGGTATCCAAAGTTTCTGCTCTTCCAGGAGAAATATAGAAAGCACTATAGCAATAGTAATAGTAGTAGTAGTGGTGGCGGTGGCGGTTGGTTGGGAAAGGGAGGGAGCTTCATGCATGCACATATCTTTTACGGTAGGAGCTCACATCATCACTACGTGGCACAGCCACTCGCGACGCAACTCACTCACATCCTGCATTTTCCCCCCTCTCTTTCTCTACAGGCGAGCAAGGAGGAAAACGACGAGTTTCTATGTGTGATGTGGGAAAGGAGAAAAGAAGGGAGAAGGAGTAGTAATAGTTAGTTTTGGAGAACTTTCACTACTTCCCCACCATAGGCTTTCCAGCTCCAATAAACTCGGGGCTCTCTCCCCGCTCGCCACTCATTCCTGGTAGAGTTGTCTTTGGAAGCGGACAAAAAAAAACTCCGAAATAAACATAAAGTATTGTACAGCCGGAACGAGCTGCCATTTGTTTCTTTCCTGGAATAAAAGTGTGTGTGCTTTCTATTTCGTGGGAGAGGAAAGAAGTGTATTGACTTGTGCGAGCGAGCTAATGAAAACAAAAGAAGAAGAAGTATGTAGCAGTACTTTTTTTTTAGTATATTCGGGTATTACGGTGCACATCCTGTCTGGTTTTGATAGCCAAAAATAATACAAAAAAGTAAGTATTAGTACTGGTGTTAAAGTCCGGCAGTGAGTGAGTGAAGGTAAAGGACACTTTGTCGTCTTTCATGAAGGAGTGAGTAAGTATTTTCCATTGAAACCGCACTTATTATTACCAGTTCCAATCTCCAGCCGCGGCTGAAGATCATCATCATCATCATCATCATCGGAGGAATAAATTGAATAGTGGTGGGAGAGAGAGGCCAATGCCCGAGCAAACAAACAAAAGTAAAGTAAGTACATACTGAAAGTGAAACCGGATCAGATGAGAGTTAAAGAAATTAGAATTTCAAAGACGCTCTCTCTTCTCCGCGTGAATACAAAGTTTCGATAGCGATCTCGTAAATTGCTGCAATTACTCACTAATTTGAATTCCGGGCGAATACAATACCACCGAGTGGAGTGGAACAAAAGGAGAGTACAAAAAAAACAATACTGAACGAGTTAAATGCTTTCTTTTTAAAAAAAAGTTTTCCAAGAGAGAGATAGTGCAGTGTTAGGGAAAGGGACTAATTAGGGATTCTTTTTCTATTCTCCCTTATCTCTCGTGTCGTGCAAGAAGTACTACAACAATTGCGACTACGTCCGAAGAATTTAGTTAAATCTTCCTGGAGTTAGAACAAGTTTTGCGAGGATTGGACGCCGTTGTACTTCTTCTCTACAAGAGGAGAGCAATTCTGCTGTGGTGAACCAACAACAAAAGGGAAAACGATAGTTCAAGCACGACCATCTTCCAGCATCAGTATCAGTTCCATCGAGATCGAGATCATGATCATCGTGTGAAGAAGTGGATGACACGCATGAGAAAATTTCTCTTGCATATCTGACATCTGAACTGTGGTTTACGTACTCACTTTATCTGGATCCCATGTTTTCCTAGCATGTGCATTGTGCATGTTTCACCCGTGGACTCGACAAGGCACGACACGACACTCTAGTAAACTAAGCTGGGAATCGCTGTCGCTGTGACCGGAGAGTGGACGAAGGATCTTCTGCAAGGAGGAGAAATAAATTATGAGTTTAATCTAACCTTAATACCTTCTCGTATCGATCCATGTCCAAAAATATGCTTCAGGTATATATGACATGAGATTGCTCAGCATAATGTCCGAGAAGGGGAGATGAAAAGATTACCGATATCATCTTCCAGTCTCCAGGGATTACTATCATCGGAGATGATTTATGATCGGGAAATTGAAAGTCGCCCGCTCGCCTTTAAAATATCGGAGGAGTAGAAGTAGAAGTAGGAGCTCTCGTTTATTGAAAAAGTACTTAATAATTTTTTGGCATCGGCCACCAAAACCAATCCGACAAGCCCGCTCGCTCGTTCTCCTCATCATGATTATGTGATGAGGATGTAATAAAAAAAAAGATAATAGTAGCCAGTCGAATCTATTTCACGAAGAAGCTTAGAACTTGTGAAGCCTGTGAGAAGGGAAAAGGAGAGTCACACAAGTTTTTGGGGAAGATTGCCACTACCAACTACTTAAGTAAATACCACTTGCTTAGTTTCCCATGCGATTTATCCTCCATCCATCCCTAAGCTGATCCGAGTATTTTTCGAAAGAGCATTAGCATTTCTGAAGAGATTTTTTTCCTGCTCAATGGTTTCATAAAAAACCGCGGAAACACTCACTCACTCCCATACTGGACGTAGTTTAGTGAAGTAGCGGAAAACTCATTAAAATATTTATATGCCCGAGATTAAAAGTTTCTATAAATCTGTACGAGTGACTCAGTAAAGATGTGCGAAGCAAGAAGATGTTGTCTCTCCATCTTCTCAGTTTGCGCCGCGATAATTGTGTATGTGCTGTTGGGCGCATTCGCTTTCTTCTTCCTGGAAAGCCATTACCATAAAAGCCATCATGGGTTATTAGCGAAAGAGAGCCTTAGTTCCAGCGAATTGGACACTCTGAGGAATCGCACAGTTATGAGATTATGGTAAGCATGGTAGCCCACTTTTTACTTCCTCTCTCCCTCTCTTTTTCCTGCCTTTGATGCCTTTGTGCACAACTCGAAGCATGGTACAATGGATAATACGATATGAAGTACTTACGTAGGAGTTATTATGTTAAAAAGCACTACCCAACCCAATATAATAATTTTTTTGCAAAACAATATGCCACTTTTAGACCCTGGAAGGGTAGACGCCATCAGATTCATGGGTGAGCGGTTGATGATGATGACAAGCATGAGTGTACCTAAAAAATGTACTTACTTAGCCCTGTGATGGTGGTGGTGGTGGGGTTTTTTATACCTTTTTGTTGTCTTCTGGACTCAGCTCACGAGAAAAATATTCATGTATGGTGATGTGATGAGCATAATACATGTTTGTAACGGCGACGTCAACACATCCAAATACATAATAACGATTACTCCCCCTCTTCTATCGGCTTATCTCCCGATTTCGCTGGGTGTTTACATGTTGCCTGCCTCCAGTCCCCAACCCGGGGAAAAATCTGTTTGCTCTTTGTCTGAAGTGGGGAGGGAGTAGTAGTAGAAGTAAGTTAAGTAGCGTGACAGAAAAAGGGAAGGGGAAAAGTGGAGAGATTAATGCAGATGCATGCAAAATTCAAAAAAATTGGCAATGATGAGGGTGATTTTAGAGAAAAAAATCACCCAAGTCAGCTTGTTTTTTTCGCGGGAGTGGTGCTCTCCCAGAATACTTTAGATAATTGGCTGGCATCGCATAACGACTCCAAAACATTCCCAACATTTTCTCCCACTCGTTTCAACAGTGCTTATGGGTAATGATATAAATGAGGAGAAACTACAGAGTTGGAGCACTACTACCACTGCTAAGAGCAAGTACTTACAAAAGGCGAAAGACTATATAAAAATACTATATAACATCTATGTACTACCACCAGTACTACACCGCCACCATCATCCTCATCGTCATCATCATCAGGAGCAGCAGCGCGATGATAATCGTCGTGGTCTTGATAATGGACATAAGGTTTAAACTCGAGAGCACTCTCTGCTCCCTTTTCTTCTGCATCGGAAAAATGAATGGTGGCATAGTGGCTCTGTGCCTAGCTATCTATTAAGCCTTTTGAAGTCATAACTGTTTGATTATGATGATGATGATGATGGCCGTCGTCCTACATTTTTATTGGAAGTAAAACTCCCTCTGTGTTTTCCCCCCGCCTCGAGTTGTGTGCTCCTTACTGCATCCTCATCTCATGTCATAAAAATAATGAATTTTTAATTCCACACAGGGCACTAACAATCGAGTTAAATGTCTTTTACGAGTCGAACTGGACATCGCTCGCGGAGCTGGAGTTGCAACAGTTCCAAGATGAGATCTTGAGGCAGCTCTTCTCCATCGATGATGCTGACTTTGGGAGAGTGGGCAAGGAGACGCATTACGGAGGGGAGGACTCGTTCGAAAACTTCCCAGCTGCGCTTTTATACTCCCTCACGCTCATAACTACGATCGGTATGACCACCATTAAATGAGCCTTTCCACTTTTATTCCTTCCCAATCTTTAAGGACGCCCATTATGATTTTTCTGGTGACTTGAGATAGCGACAATGTTGATGTCCCCTTTTCCCCAGAAAAAAATTAAAAGCATTCGTAATACATATTTACTATCGTAAGTAAGTCAGTAGTACGTACTTTAGCTATCTGGAAAGTTTTCGCATTTTCCCCTTTCAATTTTACGTGAATTCTCAGACTATTCAGACCCCCTTCCACTTGAAGGCAAGGAGATACCCAATAGCTCTATCAAATATTTAACGCTAGATGACCTCACCCTATAAATAGATCGTATCAGACTGATGCTGTCATCAACACAATTAAGCTCATATGTTTTCAAGGCGTTCGCAATTCAACCCCCCTAATATATCTACAGACACTTATTTCACTCTAACCATTCGTGATTTCTCTTTTCATTTCCCCGATAACTTTGCGCTGGCGACGTTGTGGCGATCATGAAAAAAAGGATATGGAAGTGTGAGTCCAAAGTCGTTACCAGGTCGTATTTTGACAGTATTCTACGCAGCCGTTGGAATTCCTCTTACCCTCTGCTACTTAGCCACTGTGGGCGATTTCCTTTCTCGGGGGATTCGAACGGTCTACTCAAAAATTGTGGTGAGTACTATAACTATCCCTTCCTCTCACTTATTTTTTAGTTTCTTTAGTCTCCTAGGAAAGTATTTTCTTTTTTTGGAGGAGTGAAGTAGAAAAATAAGGTAACCCTTCTTCTTCGCACGGTTTAATTATCAGCGGCGAAGAACTCACGCTGTGTTTACGACAGTCAGGGTTTTGGGTTTGATGGGCAATAAAATGGAAGGAAATGAAATGAACGGGTTTATATCAGTCAAACGTATGTGGGGTGCGATTGCGAAAGCCACGGTTGGGAAGTTGGAGGCACCATTATACTCCACACATATGGCTCCCTTCTCAATGGTTTTGTAAGGTTGAGTTGAAATGGAAATTGAAAAATGATGCTATTTATGACACCAGTGTAATTTCGTTTCGCTTTCTAATCTTCGATATGATTCTACCTTTAAAAGAATACTTACATTAAGTAGGAATACTTTTAACTGCAAAGGGAAATAGGTAATGTAGGCACAACCCAAATTTCCATATTATTTGTGATGGCAAAGTGGAAGTTTTCCATTCAAAGAGAGCGAACAAAAAAATATATATATTCCCATGGCACAAGGATTAATATGCAGATTCTAATTAGAGCGGTTGGTTGGAAGGTTTCCTCGTACTTCAAAGGAGTGGAGAAGAACCCTTACGTGTTTATACAGGCCCAGGTACAAAAAAAAACGGGGGAATGTGGGCTGCTCCCATGAACAAATAATGTTTTACATTCACTAATTTTCTTAGCAATTCAGATTAGTTTCCATTAATTATTCAACATTTCTGGAAGCCTTCCCCATGAATACCTGCGCGTCCTTTGTGGAGCTTGACTTACTTAAGAGGAGCCGAGCGAGCAAATCAACCTGGGAAAGAAGACACACAGCTTCTCGCTCGCATAATACTTACTTCTCTCTCCTTTTTCCCCAGCCTCAGCCCCAGCTTGTTGTTGATATACTCACTTTGGAGTAGAGGACTTCTCCTCCTCCGATGGAACAAAAGCCAAAGAGACTTAAAAATTTTCCGATATAGCGCATATATAAAGTATCTACAGATGGTACACAAGTCTAAGCCCTATGCAATCAAAGCCCTTTGCCACACCGAGTTTTTAATTTCTTTTACATGAAATGAACTAGATGTGATGAGAAAGCTTAGAAAAGTTTAATGAGAAAAAAAGGGAGAAGCGCGCGCGAGAAAAAAAAGAGGAGTGTGTGGAGATAGTTCCCTTTCATTCCCCACCTCTAATCTCAGTCGGTAAATGAAAGAGGAGGCTTTTATCATCCGCAAAATGTTTCCCATCGAAAAAGAGATTGGAATTAACTGAAACTTAATTAAAGAAGAATTGCTTGTGTCGTGCCACGCCATAAAAATTCGGAGCCATCTTTCTCATCTCATCTTCTTTTTTTCGCTGAGAGGACGACAATGGAATAGAACCCCACAAAAGTTGATAGGTTGGTTGTCCCGTTATTCTGCTGTATAGGGCTCCCATATAAAATTAAGAGCGAGGGAGAACCACACCTCTCACAATGCTGGGAGCACTTTGGAGGAGATTGACTCGCTAAAAACAGTGGAACTCCATCGAACTGGATTTTCCGTGAGATGGCCGCCAAACGAAATAATTATTTTTGGAGGTTGTGGGTGGCTCATTATTAAGTGCTGGAGACCGATAGAATACACATATTTTTTTCAACGGCGTTGTCGCACATACATTCCCTCCGAGAAGTGTTGATGATGATGATAATGATGACAGTGAGGACAGAGACTAGCTACTCTCAAAATAATAGAGTGGGGCCCTTACGAGAGTCGGAAATTATGGAGGAAATTGACGTCGCCTGATGTGAGCACACCTGCACACCCAATTTACAATAAATTTGAGGGGAAAAATTCGATTTTAGAGAGGATATGATCATTCTGCCCTGTGCTGTGAGTGTGTGTGTGCTAGACACGTACTTGGGATTAATTTGTGTCAGAGCACTTCCTATTTAACTCTTTTTTTTCTGTTCGCTCAGGGAAATAACTTTTATGCGTCCATGCAAACTAATTCACTTTTTTTCTGTGTTCCTTTCACAGCGACGAGGTAGTTGTGGCGTACCAATTCCAGTTTCATTAATACTCGTTTTCGCTTACCTATGCGGGGGTGCGGGAATATTCTGGTGGTTGGAAGATTGGCCCTTCGTCGACGCGATTTTCTTCTGCTTTGCTTCCCTCGCAACCATCGGCTTTGGTGGGATGCTGGATCCCCATCTTTCAAAACATGTGAGTCCCTAGTACAATGAAAGAGGAACCACCATCAACCCTCAAAAAAATAGATATAAGCCATGGGCATTCACTTTTATTTTTCCTCGGGTAATTAGGAGGAAATTAAAGTCACGTTCTTCGTCCAATTAAAAATCCTGTTTTCCACTTTCATTCCCCGCAGGTTTCATTGCTCGTTTCGTCAGTCTACATTCTCCTCGGGATGGCTCTCATTTCCACCGTTTTTAACCTGGTTCAGGAGGAAATTGTGCGGAGAAAGACGGGTCGAGGTCGGCAGTATCATCGGCCCATCTCCTGACTACAGAATAAGAAGGACGCAACCCCCCAAGAAAACCATGTAGGACTGCAACACATTACGCTAGACAGTACCAACTCAACAATGGTAATGGTAAATGATGAACACTATTAAGTCGCTAGAGTGGAAATGTTTCAAGATCTATTAGTATTTCGTTGTCCTCAACATTCATGCATGATTACGTTATCACTCACTTGGAAAACATGTGCTGTCTTAATAGGGGGATGAATATTTCGTTCCTAAGAGCATGGCCACCGAGTTCTTCGCTCCGCAACCTAATGTCGTCGAGATGACGACTTTGGGCAACATGAGTTTCAACGGGGGAAACCGCTCATCGGCCACCCTTCCCCGACCCACGCGTTCCAAAACGGTGACCTTTGAGGATGAGAAGCTGAGCAAGGAAGCGCCGCCAGACGTTTTCATGTAAAACAATAGAGACATCGTCGTCGTCTTCATGGTTATTACTCTATAACGTTGGATAAATAAAGAGAAGGATACAATTTTTTTATTTGGTGTTTGTATAAAAAACAAGATTTTTTACGGAAATATTGATCTTCCACATGATGCTATCCATAAAAAAATACTCATATTCCTGTACCGAGTAAACGTTATAATAAAAAATTATCTTTGTCCATGCTCCGTAAAAGACGATGAACATGATCCACCCGGTGGAATCCTTTCCTCTCATTGTTTTTCCGTTTGCATATTTACCTAGCCGGATTTGAAACTCATTTGAAGTGAAGTGCTGTTTACCTTGTGAAAGGGAGCATCCAACTAATTTGTTCTCGAGCCGCTGCTCTCCTTTCCACTCACTCATTTCATCAAACAAAGTAATCTCTACCTAGAGATATTGCATCTAGTTTCTCGGGAGAAGTTGCGAAATTAAAATACAAGTTCCATGTTTATTTTCTCTTTTTATACTCTCCGAAGCTACCGGAATGTGATGGGAATACTTATTCTGTGTCTTCCGGCAGTAGGTTATTATTACTCGGAGAGAGAAAAAAAACAAACGAATTTCTCCTAATTTTAGTCCATCTCATGTACCAGACCGGAAAGATGATGCGAGTAAGTAGAAAAGAAACCTGCGTCATCATACTAGACTTATTTGAACTTGTATCATTTGCCATTTTCATTCTTCATATCCAGACACAATCAAATCAAGAGCATGTCCTCCTCCCAACTTATCTCGAAACTTGAAGAAGTTTGAAAAAAAAATTAAGCTCCGTCAGAGGAAGAACATCAAGCCTCACTTGTGGAGGCTTATTGACTTCGGAAATAATGAGGTTTGCGGGGGAACGTATTACTTATATAAGAGTCAACATATTCCTTTTTGTTTGACATATAGTCATTTTCGACCTACCAAAGTTTATCATTACGACTCTGATTGCTGATGCGAACGAACGAGGAAAAAGTAACTTCTGGCGTGGCTTGGCATTGTCATCATGGCTGTCTCAACATCATCATCCTCAGCATCCTCGGCATGTGAACGTGGGAATGTCATCTCTCCATTCATTACTTCAAGGAACAAACTTTTTTTCAAGGAAGTGAGCGCAATTGAAATTTTCGATGATTGTATTCGAAATGAGAAATCATTTCCTGGAGAAATAAATTTTCCTCAGAATGTTGCATCAATTCCAGAGTGAGGCTTAAAAAGGAGATAAAAATGGGGAGAGTGAATTGCACGTCAGATGCGAATTTATTTTTCTTTCTTCATGCCTCCATGGTCGTCCCCATCCCTATCAGTTTGATTACCACATACTTACTTGGAGCTTACAGCTCACACACTGCTGCAAAAAAGGAAGTTAATGATATTTTGAAAAAAAACTTGATTGTGAAAGTAAGCTCGTCATGTTAGTTCTTTTCTCTCTTCCCAACTTCTTCTTATTTTTTCGTCTTCTTCTCTGGCGAACGTTGGGAAGAGAGCAGAGCAGACATATCCACTGGTTTTCTCTTCAACTTTCAAGTGTGTACTCTTGCAATCATTTTGTTGACATACACACGATCTCTCTACTTTTGTACATTTTCCGGAGGAACATCAACATGCTGAGAAAACGTAAGAATTTCATGTTCCTTCTCCCCCGGGAAAAGGAAAGCTAATGAAGTTTTTGGAACTAACTTTTTTCCAACTTATTTATTCAAACTTATTTCAAGATGATTTCGTTTTTCATTCCATTGAATCATGGCGGAACATAAGCACGACTTGTATTTATTGTTGTCTTTCCCTCACTCATCGAAAACTTTCGCGTACAAAATCAACATTTTAATTTTTAAAACACGGCACGTCATGCCCAAACTATTTAAATAAGTAGATGGGAGTTGCAGATTTCTTCATGTAAAGTAAGTTGTGAAATCGTTACGAAATCCAGCGAATCGATGAGTTCTTTGAAAAAAAATTCAAAGAGGATTTGCACAGTCTGTGCCCCCGATGCAATGTGCCGAGATGAAGGAACTCATCTGCCATTTATGATTAAGAAAATGTAGTTTCTTTTTGCAACTCTTCCCTCACAAATGCAGAAAGTGTTGCGAACAAAGCTCAAATCAGACATGCTTGGTGCACCACACAGAATAAACCGATTGCTTTTTATTGTGAAGCTGGGGGATTTCAATAGTGTATGCTTCTTGCAGATAACTTGTAAAACACAATGAAGATGCAGGCTTTGATCATAAAATGGTGAAATAGATAAAGAAATCTGAATGATCGCTACAAAGATTGGTGAAAACTTCAGGGAAATTGGTTGCGTCACCGGGAGTCGATCAGTACAACCTAGCTTATTTTTTAGAGCAGCCTCCTAAATAATCAAGTAGAGATAGATAGACCCTGTAACCCTCCTTTTTCGTAACAGTAACGTAACAGCTGAGCTACGAAAAAACGTAAATCAGTTATAAAATTTCGACACCCGAAAATAGGCAATGCATAAAGTTTTCCTATTACCTTCCCATACACGAATGAATAATGGGAATCTTTTCATGAGCTGAAGTTCCAACTTACCCCTTGCCATTTTTCTGGAGAAAAGTATTAAAGTAAGTTTTGCTTGATCAATAATCATGCAAAGAATGGCACATGAAGATGTACGTTATACAAGCCATGAAAATGTATGTGTGTACTTCCAATAGAATTTTCGAGCATGAGGAGAAAGCGTGAGACTGAGAGGTAGCGTTTCTGAGAAGTGCGTTACTCAACATTTTTTTTTGCCAGGCAACGCAACGGTATCATAAGGCACCACATTGATCACATAAGTATGAATATCACGTATCTTCTTTCCCAGTAATCACCAGTTTTCGCTTTCCTAGAGAAACGGCTTCGTCGGATGGAAGTGAGTATATTACCTATTCTTGAAAACCAAAAAAATTACGATTTGTTAGGAAGCATGCAGTTCGTAAGCATGGTAATAATGCTTCTGGCGGTGTTCTATCAGACCATCATTATGTTGGTGTGAGTAAGCCGAATAAGGCACCTTTGATGAGGCGGTGTTTCAAAACACGTAATAATAATATTATTATTAAGGTACTTAGGTGACTGAGGTTCGTAAAGGAGATCCTAAAAGTAAGTACAATGTTTGCAGAGTACATCTACATTTGTAGCGGGGGGGAGTTGAAAAGGTTTGTGGGTAAATTATATATTTAATGTCATCAAGGACGTGATCAATTCTGTCGGTGTTTTTGATATACCCATAAGGAGAACGAATGAGGTGACCAATTTGATTCAAATACTTACATGATTTTAAACCACTCCATTGCATCATATTTTTCATTATACACCGACAAGAGGGTAGATTGAATAATCGCGCTCTGACGAAATTGAAAAGTTGAGCCATCACGCATGCCACAATGCAACCAAAGATGTGCAATTTTTTCCTATCATCTTCACCTTCAGTGCTAAATGGTTCACGGTGCAGATATAACGATGAAGCGATTTGTCGGAAAATTGCGATTTCGAAATTACGACGTTACAGTTGGCTTGAAAACGAAGAATACTGGCGCATGTCGAATTTAAAAAAGGTTCAGCATTATATAGCTTTTCGTAGTCCGTTCCGATCTGATTCACTGATTGTGAGTGATCTAAAGCATATTTTAATTTCGTTTGATTAATGTATGCATCAAACACCTAGTCAAGATTAGTTTGTGGTAGCTCGGTTAAGAACTTGGCAAGACTTCGAAAGGCGCTCAAGGGACCCGCTTTGGAGCACTTCTTTGTTTGGTATAAATGCATTCTTGCTAAAGGCAATGCTTTTTGCAATCTTTGAGGATGGAGTTAATAATTAATTAAATGAAACCAGTAGTTTTCTTTAACAAATTTCAAAAGCAATAAAACCTGAATATCACTGTACTGTTACCCTAAGACACCTTCATGATAAAATGTGTCACATCGCCCCACCATACTAGCTGAAGGATGTAGAGAGCAATAGCAACTTTTACTTCCGCCGCAGCTTTGTTCAACACGCCAAATAAATAGGTATCAGTGATGCATTACAGGGAATCGCCGCTCAGAGTAAAAGGAATTCATCGTGAATTGTAGTTTTTTAGACGAGTTTTCAGCATCGAACCCAAATCAGGGTACGTCATTTGTGATGGAAGAAGATTCAGTTTGCCAGAGAGATTGAAATGAGAAAGGATTGAGTTGAATAAATTATTTTTTTACCAAAAAAATGGCATATACTTACTTGCATTGGTATACGTTTTTGAATCTCTCACACTGACCACCCTCTCTGCTTCTGTTTTTGACAAAACCGCATAATTTTTTGCGTTGGGTATGACGTGAAATAAAATGAAATTCGAAATGATAGATTTGTATGCATTTGTCATCATCACTGAAAAGATTGGAATAAATAAGGAGGAAAATTGCCGGCTATGTGGCGGAGGCGAGCTGGGGCCCACACTGACTGACAAGTTGAAATGGAGTCGGAGAGTTTGAAGAGGAAATATGCTGGACGAGCACTAGCACGCTTGCTTCCGCCAAGTCTCACTGATGCTGTTCTGGAAGAGAATGGGGGAAACACGTTTCTTTCAAGTTTTTAACACCCTACGCGTACCCCTCCTACACTGGCTAAGGCTTGGCTGACAGACCCACGATGGGAACTTACTTTACCACTACTACACATTTCGCTATTGATTTTCTTGGAATATGTTGTACACAAGCTCTCTATTCTCACTCAGTCAGTTCCTTTATACGACATGAATGCAACAAAACAACGCTACCAGGAAAAAGAAGAAGTCTTAATGTTTGGTGTCTCTGGAGGCAGCATGGTAATAACACGATAATATTCAGTACATAGCTTTCCATGTTTTCTGCTAAGTTACCTTGCTTTGAGCATATAAACTTCTTTCTCTTCTCACTCGGCATGGATATGGGTGTGCCGGAGGTGAAAGCATCTATCCCTTTCTTTCTTTCTCCCCCGCTTGGAAATGGATTGTATTCATCTGCTGGCTCGGTCGGTCGGAAGGAGGAGGAATGTACTTACGAGGAGCCCAGGCTGCTTCTCTCCCGGTGCATGTATCTAGCAGTATGTCTCTTCCTATAGCTTTCTGATAGGAATGGAACCCTACCAAGGAAAAAAGGAGAGATTTTGTCCTCAGCGAAAAAGAGAAAGCGGTATTCAACTCTGTATCGAGGACTTATGGTACAATGTATGGGAAAGCCATAAGCCATCCACAACCCCAGTCAGTTTGTATAAGAGGCGACAGAGGAAGCATGAAAAAAAAATTTTGTCGGCAAGAAGAGGGAGCAATGCATAATAATTCGAAGAAAATACGACGATTATGATGATGATGACGGTAGAATGAAGGAATGGGGTTGGTCGTGTGCGGTGTATTTCATTTTTTTACGAGATATTACTCCCACGATTCCTCCCATTATTATGCTGTAGTAAAAATTCCGCGTGATCCTCTGAGTGACTGACTGACTGAGTGAGTGAGTGAGAGTAGTGGTAGTGGCGTGTATAATGGAGGAGGAAAGTTAATTGGGAGAAAAAGGAAAGATTGCGCCGCTTTATTATTATAGGAAGCTCTCAGTCCTTTATGCTTACTGACGTTGTCGGGCGGTTACTTCATGCCGTAATGACTTTGTATTGGAGGAGAAAAGCGGAAGCAATAGACAAAGGTCTGGGACTCTGACGAGGAGAAATTATATATAAAGTACTAAAGACTTTGAGTACTATGTGGTGTTATGTTCCCGAGTGGTGCGGCGTATCATCATCATCATCATCATCATCACCATCATCGTTGTAGGGTTTCTTTAACCTCGTTCGCTGCTACGGACGGATTAATTGGAGACCGAGAGTCGAGTGGAGTGCGGCACACGCATTGTAATAAGATTGCTCGTGGGTATGTACATATTCCCTCTACTATAACCGGAGAAATAAAGAGATTCGGTTACAATGGATTACATTTTAACAGTATTAATATCATATTAGATTTTATGGAGAAGGGAGCGAGACCCACTCCAGAGTGAGTAGGAGAATGAGCTGGTGAGAGGGGATAAAGGGAGTAATAATATGAGCACATTCGTTTTGTTCCAGTCCGAAAAAACTGATCCACTCAATAATTGAAGAATGAAGAAGAAAAAAAGTTGATTAGTTGCATTACAAGCCAGAAGCCGGATACATGTGTGGGCAGTAGGAAGGAATTGAAGGCCCATAAGGATAATTTTTTTTCTTCTTGTGAGTTATTTCAGCGTTTTCTATTTCCCTGGAGAACTATGCGAAAAGACGGTACACCATGATCAGTGGAAGTGAGGGAGAGTGAAAGTTTGTGAAATGAAGGCTTGGGCTATCCGGATTCGTGAAGTACTCAGATTAATGAAGATCGAGAATGAATGTGGTATAAGGAAATGCAAAGCCTATCTGTCGATCTTGATCAGAAACGAGACTTATGACAATTTCCCTTCCGTCACTCCATAAAGCGGTGGTGGTGGTGGTTTCTTGAGCAATTGCCCTTATCGATCTAACTTTGATAATATAAGTGTTCTGACCAGGAAAAGTGAATGCGTGCGCGGTTTAAGCGAGAGGGGACCATGATGACAGGAGTAACTAGGCTTTGCAGTTTGTCAAATATCTGCAAAATCGCTTTGCTGGAGATTGCATTCATGCTAGCGTTCTGGGTGGGTGATTACTGGCCTCCCTTCTTCGGGAGGACGAAGAAACCTTGTGATGTGACGAACTCGTCCATTGTTAGAAAAATCGTACAAAAAGTAAGTGAAATAAGTGATTTATTCTCGTTTGACGAGAAGAAAAATCATAATTTTTGTAGAGATTTATCCTGATTATTAAATTGTTGTATCTGTGCTAGAATTGGACTCCAGTGCTGAATAGGTACGGAGTGAATCTTCCAATAGAATGTCCTCTCAACCTCTCCAGGGATTTGTTGGGGGTTAGGGAATCCTTGAAAAGCACAAGATCTTCCCATTGGCAATGTCTGGAGTGTGGCAAAAAGTTTTATTTGGAGCGTCATCTTGACCTACATATTGAGCGACGACATTCCGATGTAATTAATAAGGTGAGTGGGAGAAAAAGTAATTATTATACAGTATGTTTAGGACAAATGGATGCCAAATGTTTAATAGAATTGAGTAAAAGTGGCGAATTTTTGTGCCAAACAAAATAGGCAGAAGACTCCGTTTGCTTAGGAGAGTACTGCGATGTAATGAGATGCGACGTGCTCATGTCCACTTCATTCTTGGATGAGGATTCAAAATCTACAGACGTATCAGTTTGGACGCCAAATGCGCTGGGTTCGTCCAGTGGGAAGGGCTCTTTTAAAAATGGCCATCTACACCTAGACCATAAGAAAGGACGTCCAGGCGCTACCCCATCTCCTGAGGATGGCCATTCGAAAGATCGACAAACGTCGGATGCAAAATCATCCACCTCTGGATCGTCCTCATCCTCTCAGACAAATAACTTTTCAGCAGGCGAATGTGATGAAGAACATTTCAGCAATTTGAGAGAAAAATGTAGTGATTTAGTATGGGAGTGTTTACAAGGCCTCATTTCCGTCTTGGATGCCAAAGATTTTAAGTCGTTACAAGGTTTGACGGAAATTTTATATAACTTGGTTTCATACGTATTGTTTTTATTAATTTAATACATTCATTAGTAATTAAATTATTACATTTTTTTGGATGTTGACTCATCCCTTTTAATAGGTGAACTGGAATCCATTAGCTGTTCCTACTTATCATGTGCCAGGTATGGTGATACGTGCTGCCATTCCGGTTCCAGGTTACGAGGGAAACTACGGCCATTCTTTATCGTTTTTGGCTCACTCTTAATATCCCTGATTCTGGCTTTAGCCTATTACTTCACCTGGATTTATACTCAAGCGTATGCAAAAACAATATTTTTTAAAAAAAGATTATCATTACATATTACTTTACAGTTATTACAGAGCAGCTCAATTTTCACAATCTCTTTTTTAAAAAATAATTTTCAGTGTAGATGACAACGTTTGCTTTGAAGACAACCTTGACGAAAAAAGTTACACTGCCGAGTTGACAACTAACTTAAGAAGAGGAATGTCTCAACCAGCGCCGTCATCTCTAGTCAATCGAACGTCCCATATATAGGAATTAGACTCCTAGTTTGACTGTATAAAACGATATATATAAATAGGACAATTAAAACTTAATACTAAAGCTTATCAACGTTATTCAGATATGGAAAGTAGTTGATCGGTAAAAAGTTGTCTTTTCGAAGTTTTCACTAAAACAGCCCAGCCATCGAAGAAGTCTGCAATGACATCGTCCTTCATTCTTGACTTGAGAACACGAAAGACTTCGTAGAAGATGTTCTTCTCATCACTTTCAAACGAACCGGGTTGAACTCCAACAGCGATGAAGTATTCGGAAGAATAAGGAATTTCAACAATCCATGGACACTGCCTCCATTTTCGTTTGCCACAGCGTATGCCAGCATGTTGGAGAAAGTGCACTAGTAGCGGAATGGAACCGGTCCGAGCAAAATAATTGAATTCAACCAGGGAATCTGAGAGTTGAACAAAGACAAATGGACCAACTTCTTGCATCTGCCTCGCATCCACCATGTGTTGAACTTGATCATACATCAAATTGAGCATGGTCTTTGCCTTCTCCACCCCAATCTTAAATGCGTCAATATTTCGAACATCCAGGACTTGCGTAGCATCCAGAAACTTTACTTCACTTGATTTATTTGGATCAGGATCTTCAAGTATGGCCAAAGTCCCAAGCATTACGTCCAAAGCATTGAACTTGGGTCGGAAGCCAATTTCAGCCACAAAGGAGCCAAACACGAGATCCGGAAGTTTGAATCGATCTTTAGTCATCTCGTTCGAAAAGAGCTGAATGAGTTGACGTCGGAGATCCATGCTCATGCTCAAATACTTCTGCTTCACCTCAATCAGTGGCAATCCCAGGTGCGCCAACAACTGATGAAATCTTCGGTTCCCATCCAAAGACCACGTTTTCATTGTATTAACAACATAGGGAGTAACTTTCGCACTGTCGTAGATTGTCCAGTTCCTGTAGAGAAAGAGGGCTAGCTCTCTTTCAAAGCGAATCTTCAAACAGTCTCGAGGAAGTTTCTCCGCGTTGGTTATACGTAAAATGTGGTCATTGACGGTACTTGCGAATCCCGTGTACTTTACTCGTGACACTCGATTACTAATCAGCGAATCAGTCAAGGCGACAATGGTGCACCATATCGACTCCATATCATCACGCGACATCACCCAGGCAATCTCCAAGGCATACAACGCAGACTGGAAGGAAATGAAAGAAAACAAGGAGTAAATTTTATGCAACGAAACCAATATTATAACTAAATGATACAATGAATTCTTCGTATAAAACTTCTCACTTACAGGTCGTGCATAATAGGAATATTCCCTGTATTCAAAGAGTATTCTTTCTCGATGTCGTTTCCACTCCTCGTGCTCCTGTTTCCTCTGCCTCCTCTCCGCCCGTCTCCTCATTCGTGATGTCATCCCACTCTCATCGATATCAGAATCGTCATCGTCCATCTCATCCTCAGAATCAGAATCCTCCGACACTTCAGGATCTTCAGAAAACACCTGATCAAATCCTGGAATGCTTTCCTCCTGCTCCGGAACTGACACAATGCGAATTTGTCCAGTTGTGTTATAGTAGTTGATAATATGGATGGGACGATGGTAATCCATGAGGAAGAAAATTTTCTCCGACGGTGGGTACTCCAGCGTTTCGAGCAAGTCCACATTACCTCCACAGTTCACCATAATGAAAATGTTGGACTGACCCTTGTACTCCTCATACTTGCTCTTCATAGAACTGACCCCGTTACATGACAACAAAATGTACGCAATTCCCTCAGTCTTAAATAAGTTCGTTAGAATCCTCACAGTGCACACGGCATCCACATCTTGATGAGCAATGATAACCACTCGGTTACCAATTACTATGTCCATAAAATCTTTTCTATAATGGTCCACTAACATTTTTGATAATCACTTTAAATGTCAGCTCTCAAACAAAATAAAAAACCTTACTAGTTCAAAAAAATGTCAGAGGATCACTATTATTATTCAAATCAACAACAAAACACTTGGGTCTTGGCAGAGTGCAGATGACTGTTATTTGCCGCTGCTGGAGAAGAAACCGCCTTGTACAGTTCATGTAGTGGCTGAGCAGAAAAACTTTGGTAAACAAAGAACTTCTACTACTACTCCTCTCTGCTCTCTCAGGTACGTAAGGCAAGGCATACCTTTGCTTCGAATCCAAATCTAAATTACATCACATTAGATGCATCTCTCATGCTGCTCGCAGTCATGTGGTATGGTGGGGCTTGATTAGACTTGGCAAAGGATAGTAGTCAGTAGTCACAGCAGTATGGGAATGTTCGTTCGCATGGCCTCCACACTTCTGCTATTTAGTTCAGTCCGTTTCCTTTGTTGTCATGCGTGGTGAGCAGTGAATTTAAAGCTTCATCGGAGGCCCATGCTCAATGCATTAGTTTTTTAAGATCGATTGCTTATAGATTGTCGTAAAAAATATTTCTTGAGATTTTTTTCGGACAATGATTTAATCGTTGCGATTGGATATCGGATGCCTGGTACTTGTACAACACAATGTCAATATCATTGTCGAAACCATAAGGAACTTCATGGTCTAACTGTCTGATCCTGATCATCTTGACTGATGGCATGACATGATCATTTGACCCCGTAAATCTGTGAGTGGACTAAATAAGTTTGAAACTCATTCCCAAACTCATGTTTTTTAAAGAAATTGAGCAATTTCAAATCATGATGGTGTTATTTTACTGTTTTTGGTGGAATTTGACAAGTTTCGTATTCGATAGGCATGGTTGAATTTTAAAGGTATTCTCATCGTACTTTCACAACAATCATCACAGTCAGCTGGTAGTTACACATGATTTTTTTCATGTCGCGACGAAAAACCAACATTCAATGCAGGGGAAAAAATCTACATTTTGTGAGTAGTGCGTCCTGATCATGATCGTAATAAATGGTGATGCATAAAAAAGCTTTCTATTCTACGCTCATCCTCTTATGCTGATGCAAACAGTCTTCCCATCGACATCATTCCCTCAAGTTTACTGACCTGTTTCAATCAAATCCCAATAAAGCGCCCATTGTTTCAGTAAATAAATGACGCAAAATCCTGTTAATTAAAAATCAGTGTCGCGTGGAATTACACGGAATCGTATTACAAAAAACATGAGAGGTATTAAGAACTGAGCATGGGGAATTTTTTCCCTGATTTGCATTTGCTATTAAGATATATGCATATCTATATCTAACACGCAGCATTTTTATGGAAAGTAAAAGTTCAAAATGAGGAATCTATCAACGGAAAAATTACCCTAACCTGAGTCGCCCAAATGATCTGCTTATTTCCATTACTAACTGGCAACAAGAATTTTAAGTAAATCCGTCCTTTGAGTCTATATAGTATTTTTGCTACTTCTCTGGGATTAGGGGTGGTAGGATGTCATATTAACAACAAAGAGAAAATGTGAAACTGCGTTGTTACCTTTGCTTTCTTGGGGTTTTCATACAATATCCTCATGATCGTGTGTCTTTGCCACCACCACTACTGATGCCACCAGATGATCACATGCACGCATGCATGTATGCGACTCTCTTTGGACTGAATCTGAATAAGTATGCCAAACGTTAGGCGTTAATTTTCTTTTTCCTTCTGTTTGACCACCTCTTCAATGTACTATTGCTGGTCAAGCGATCAAATGCATGAATACATGTACTAGTAAGTACATATCCCGAGAGTAACAACCCGATCACAGATTTTGATTGTGTTGAATTAATGAGCAAAAGTCAATGACAATCAGTCATACCCTAGCCTAGTCTGGAAGGGAGATTTCGTAATTGCGAATTAATCGTGTATATTTTATTTAGTCGCTTTTAAGGACATTACATGCGCCAACTAAAATGCTAGCTTACTACGACTGGCAGCTTTATGGTTTGATTTTGTTCAAAGTTTTACCGAATGTTGACTACACTTATATTGAAGCCACTAGTTATTTTTGACATTTAAGAAGCATTGTGATTTATATCTATTTATTTAGCACATTACCCCTTCACTGGATTTAGCTCTTGATGTTTTTTTTCATGAGAACGATTAGTTCAGCTACAAGAAGGCTTATTGTCGTTGTTTTCTTGTGTTATTATTAGATTGCCCTTACAATAATCATATTTCATATGTAATAATGTCATCGAACGCAGAAAATAAATCAGAAGAAATAAAGCAGCGCTTTCTGCATGCGATTAAAAAAAACAAATGTACCTGCTTCAGAGAAGCAGGATTTTGGGTTTGGGATTAAAAAATTAAATAGATATAAATCACAATGCTTCTTAAATGTCAAAAATAACTAGTGGCTTCA
>JAHZNH010002144.1:0-11082 GCA_027744355.1 Tyrannoseira gladiata | reverse complement strand
GAATAATACTAATGCCCAAAATAGGAGTGCTCCTGAAATCAATATTGGGGACATCATTGAGAATGGAACGGGTGGAAAAGATAAGAAGGATAAGAGGAAGAAGAAGAAGAAAAAGAAGAAGAATCGTTTGGTAACTGTGATTGGGGTGGATGGATCCTTCCGAAAGGAGTTGCCTGACGGGGAGGACGCTGTTAAAACGGAAAAGTCTGCGGAAACAAACGGGCAGGATGCTGGAGATGAGAATGACGAACCTGAAGAAAAAGTGGAAGTCGAGTAAGTTTGATTGCTCCATTGAATCGTGACTGAGAGTTCAAATTAGTGTTCTTATTGAAATCATAAATCGAGAATTAATGATTTAATTGAATTTTCTAGGTATGTTGCCGAAAAATTGGAACTCAGCGTCTTTGATCCCATGTATAGGGCGTTTGCCCACGTCTTTGAAAATTTTCGGATAAATGACAATTTGAAAGGGAAAACTGACGAAGAAGAAAGTAAAGCTGAGGACCCGGCGGCACTGAAGAAAGTTCCGAAAATTGATTTGGACGATGAACTTGATGATGTAAGTTGCTTGACAAGCTTTTAAATGTTTTCAGTTTACCCTTTCAAGAAATAAATAAGGTTTGTTGTAATGTAATTTTAGAAAAAAGAAGATGAGAAGCCGAAGCTGTCTAAACGGAAGCTGAAAAAGTTGACGCGATTATCAGTGGCTGAGCTCAAGCAAGTGGTTGCGAGACCTGATGTGGTGGAAATGCACGATGTCACGGCGAAGGACCCTAAATTATTGATACACTTGAAATCTTATCGAAATACGGTTCCAGTTCCACGTCATTGGTGTTATAAAAGAAAGGTAAGCCAAACGATATAGGTAATTATAAATCCTAATGATAATGTTAGTACTTGGTTTAGGCTAAGGCAAGTTTTTTTTTGTTTTTAATAAAACTGATTGGAATTGCTTTTTCTAGTATCTTCAAGGGAAACGAGGTATCGAGAAAGCACCATTTGATCTTCCAGGTTTTATCAAGAAAACTGGAATTATGGAAATGCGAGCTGCATTGGCTGAGAAGGAAGATCAAAAAACGTTGAAGGCAAAGATGAGAGAAAGGGTTCGTCCAAAAATGGGAAAGATTGATATTGATTATCAGAAGCTTCATGACGCATTCTTCAAGTAAGCGCTATAATTAGACCTAGTTTATTATTATAGCGTGTCGTGAGCATAGGCTAACATTTTTGTCAAACAAACAAATCAAATAGTAGTATATAAATATAATACATTAATTAATTAATAGTTCATTTCATGATTACATCTGTTGTTATATTTATAGGTGGCAATCAAAGCCGAAGATGACTATCCACGGAGACCTTTACTATGAAGGGAAAGAATTTGAAACACGAATGAAAGACAAAAAGCCTGGCGAGTTGTCCGATGATTTGAGAACTGCTCTTGGCATGCCAGTTGGGCCAACTGCCCATCGTATACCTCCTCCATGGTTGATCGCGATGCAGAGATATGGCCCACCACCTTCCTACCCCCATCTAAAAATTCCTGGACTGAACGCACCTATCCCAGATGGATGCAGTTTTGGATATCACGCTGGAGGATGGGGTAAACCGCCCGTAGATGAGAGGGGTCGTCCCTTGTATGGGGATGTGTTCGGCGTCACCAATGCAGACGGTTCTGTAAGTGTTTTTCCAATAAGAACTTGAGTAAAGTTGAAAATTGGTTTGTAAAAGATTAAATATTTTTATTCCTTTTTTTAGGCTGCTTTAGAAGAAGAACCTATCGATAAAAATCTGTGGGGAGAGCTCGAATCCGAAGAAGAGTCCGAGAGTGAGGAAGAAGAGGAGGAGGAAGAGGAAGAAAAAGAGGAGGAAGAAGCCGCCGCGGCTGAAGAAAGTGGTCTTCAAACTCCTGCGGAAGGCCTTGCCACACCTTCTGGCTTCTCTAGTGTGCCAGCCGGCTTAGAAACTCCTGAAATGATAGAACTTAGGAAACGAAGAATTGAACAAGACATGGAAGGGTAAGAAAGATTATATATTATGGATTGCTCTGTTTTGATTCATAACAGGAAACTCATTAATGTGCCGCATTAATTTTTTTTTGCAGTGGAGAGACTCCATCACTGTACACAGTACTACCTGAGAAGCGCGTAGACAGAATATCTGGATCCATGATGGCATCCACGCACGTGTATGACCTCTCTGGAGTCAAGGAAAAATCGAGGGCACCCGGATTTGGGCTGAAAGATACAAGCACTGTGGAACTTGCATTGGATCCCTCCGAACTTGATTTGGTGGACACTGCCGCGATGGAAGCCAGATATGAGCAGACTCTGAAAGAAAAACAGGCTTATTCGCAAGGAGAAGACTTGTCAGACATGGTTGCAGAACATACTGCAAAACAGAAGGTATTTATTTTTTTTTTAAATATGTATGTATATATCCTTTAATTCCTTTTCTCCGTTTTGAATTTTGATTCACGTGTGATCTGCTTTTCTTCACAGAATAAGAGAAAGCGACAGATGCAGCAGCAAGACATGAAGAAGGGCGCAAAGAAACAAAAAGAGTTCAAGTTTTAGATGGATTCTTTGCAAGATCATGGTATGGTGATGTGCACACTGTGTAGATTTGGAGGAAATTCCCCACCACGTTTGCATGATTTTATGATTCATTTACTCCGTAAATTGTTTCGCTTTTTACTTGTTAAAGAATGCGTTGAGTGATGAATAAAACTAGTGTTCGTTTAAGTTATTCTTAAATAACATAACTTTATTGAAGAATTCAATACAATTCAATACAATACAATAGAATTCTACAATAATAACATTCACCCACTCACGCTATTAAGATTTTACGTTGATAATTAATCGACATCCACACTTTTAGCATTTTAATCCAAACTTTACATAATTGTTGCAACATTACAATACTTACCTAAACTACAATAATTTTAGAACTGGTTACCTCAAGCATGCTCAAAGTAAATGTATAACCTACCTAGATGACAAAAGACCTTATTCGGAAAATATAAAAAGGATGTCCATCCCGAACACGATATTCAACCACAAAACTTACCTGTTCGTGTCCAACTTTGCAAAAATCATGTGAATCGTCGTATTTTCTAGAAATGCCAGAACTAATCAAATTAAATTCATAAAAATGCGACAGGTCGAGGGGTTTTAGTGAAGCAAGAACGTTTGAATGAAAAGTAGTTGTCGGAACATTCCCAGCACACCTTCGTGTAATACATTTGGATGTTTTAGATCAGGTCGGCAACTGAAACAAACAAGCAAAATTGTACGTTTATCTCTGTCATTAGATTCAAAGAGTTCGAGTTTTCAATATAATTGACCGTTCTAAAGTATTCATACCATTCATAGGCATTTCATCAATCTGTGTGGAATAGTACTGTTCAATATCCCGAAGAATCCTAATGTCGTCCTCTTTCACAAAGTTGATGGCAACACCCTTCCTTCCGAACCGACCTGATCTACCAATCCTGTAAACAACAACCATTTAAATTAATTAAAGTACTGTTGAAATGTTGAATATAGACTCGCAAATCATTGAGTATTGATGACTTTAAAGTCATATTTCGTGCGTACCTGTGAATGTACAATTCACGGTTATTCGGCAAGTCGTAGTTGATGACAAGGGAAACTTGCTGCACATCAATACCACGAGCCCACACATCAGTAGTGATAAGTACTCGCCTATTTTGAAAAAACGACAATCAGATTAAATTCATCACAAAAAGTTTTCGGTAAATATGAGTTTTAAAATATCCATGATTAAGCTTACGTCTGCTGGTTTCGGAATTCCTTCATGATGGCATCCCTTTCTTTCTGAGGCATTTCACCATGCATGGATGACACCGTGAAATTGCTTTCTCGCATTTTTTCTGCCAGCCAATCAACCTTCCTTTTCGTGTTGCAGAAAATGACGGCTTGTGTAATGGTGAGAGTATCGTACAAGTCACAGAGTGTATCAAACTTCCACTCTTCCCTTTCGACAGCAACGAAGAATTGCTTGATTCCTTCCAGAGTCAACTCATCACGTTTCACCAAAATTCGAATGGGATCTGACATGAATTTGCTTGTCATTTCCAAAATTTCATGAGGCAAGGTAGCTGACACAAGAACGACCTATGAATATAAAAAGTCTCTTTTAGAAAATGCGCATGGAAAATTATTCGTTGGGTGACCTTCATCACTGAACAAGTGAAAGCCTTTACCTGGGTTGAAGGAGGTAAGTACCGATACACATCATAGATTTGCTCCTTGAAACCCTTGTTTAACATTTCATCGGCCTCGTCAAGCACCAACATCTTGATAGATCTTGTACGAAGACATTTGCGCCGAATCATATCTGAAATAATAAAAAATATTGATTATTAGATAATTTAATTTCCCAAACAGCTTTCGGATTCTAGAAATTATGAGACATTTCATAATTTCATAAGAGCTTACCGAATACACGATCCGACACTTAGATAAATTAGCACTATTAAATTACTAATAAATCCCGTAAAATCATTTTTTACAATACCGTAGGCAAATATTCCACGGATAAGATCTTCCTTCAGGCCCATTGAATCAAAGGACTTGACAACTTCCACATTGTCACTCGTTTCGAACTCCACGTTCGCCAAGTCATCTAAATCCGTCTCCACCACGCGCCTAGAAGTTGTCGCCGTCATCTTCACCTTCAACCGTAAAATCAAACCGATAAGTATTTTATCACCACACTACTAAATAATTTTATCTCGGACAAACTATAAATTGAATCTGTTCAATAGTTGAAACCGGAAACTTACCACTTTTTGCAGCTAGAGAAGCCGGGTACACCAAAGTCAAAATTTTTTCCAGCAACTGATTCAAGGCTACACAAGTTTAACACTCCCACTCCTTAGTTTTCCACGTAATGTTGAAAGTATTACGATTAATTGATGGAATCACTAATTATTTTCGCCCAAATTCATGATTTAATCACGAAGGAAAAAAATTCTATTTTCCACCCGCCCTTGTTTTTACTGCTATTATTGCTGGCTTTCAAAAGATCGATCCAATCCGCTGGCTTACGATCGTTCAATTTAGCCGCACAAGCTCTTCCACTCGATTACTATGCAGTGGGGTAAGGTGAGACACATGAAGTGCGTTATATTGAAGGTGCAGCTGTCTTTGTTCACTATGCGTCATATCATTGGCTTTTTATCGGCAACTTATGCCTTGGTCTGTTTCTGTTTACACCAGATTTTATGTTGAAGGATGCTCACCGAATTTTGGCCAATTTGGGGTAAAAATTACTTTTTAATTCTTTTTTAGTTTGTGCATCGTGAACTTGTTGAATTTTGTTGTGGTTTTTATTCCTTTCATTGCTATTTAACGAAACCATCATTTTCCAGTCCTAAATATCCAGGTATGTATTGAAATTAATATTTTTTGCAACTCCAGAATTCCATTTCTCATTCGTCTGGTATCGTCAGCTCGTCCTTGTCCCTGAACCTTGTTCATTTTCATTGTCTGCTCCTGACTCTTCTTCTCATTATTATTCATATATTTTTTCCCTTTTAATCGCAAGTAGAAGTGTACTTTAGCCCCTCACTCATCCTCGATAACGATAACCTATCCTCACATTAATGCATTCCCTTCTCGTTTTATTTAACTACTTCCCCAGAAACACTTATTGAAGGAGGAAAACAAGGCATGAAATTAAAATTCCAGCGAGCCGATGCCCGATGCGAATCAGATTTCCCTTATCATATCATCACATCACACATGTATTTTATGTGTGTAGTGCTCGGGCAAAACAGTGGCAGATGTTCGTTCCAACCCCAACTCGAAGGGATTTTTCTCCTTTATTGATGGCCCGCAAAATAATGAATGCAGATTTCGCGTGGCTCGCTCCAAAAATTGCCTTGTTTTCGTTCAAAACAAAATTTTTAAAGGCATGAGCTCGTTGAATGAATAAGGAGAACTACATCTTCCATCATGGATTCAAATTCTTATTCTTAGATAGATTGGATCCTTAATTTTTATTAGGGAGGGAGGTACTACGTATGTATGTACTTAAAATATATTGTCGGGCTGGTATCCTCAGCCTGAGCCACATGAACGGAAGAAAGAAAGCTGTTTAGGTTCTTTTTTTTCTTGAGCAGACAAGGCAGCTGCCGTCATGGCTGTTGAGTGAGTGCTTGAGAGAGTTTTTATGCCTGAAAATTGGCCATTCTGCATGCCTATCTGGATGGATGTGATGTGGCGAAGCATTAACCTTTTTCTGATAACGACGACCGACCGACCGAACGAATGGATGGATGGATTTCATGATGATGATGATGGGAGAAGGCGTTCTTTTTTCTCTGATTGTGACAAGCTGAAAGCTGAACTCGCCCCGCCGTAAACAGGCTCTACGCTACGAATAATGGCTAATGGGTAGTAACATCCTATCTCGGGTGGATGGACGTGTGTGGAGGTAAAGGAAACAAGAATGTTAAAAAAAGGATTAAAGAACCATAAAGAACTACTACTACTACTTACTTACTATCTTTTGTCTCCTTCAGGAATAATGGCATGGCTTGTAATGCAATGCGGGGAATTGTGCTTGGCACAAGCCAAAAGAAAAAAATGTGGTGGGGGGGAGGAGGAAGAGGTATCCGATTTCAAGAAATGAGAGAGGACGCGCACGGCACATCATCGGAATGGAATGGCTGGCTGAAGCGAACCTGAAAGTTTGTGGGATGTGGTGAGATGAGACGAGGACGAGGAGTAAGAAGTTGTGATATTTGATGTGATGGGTGATGGGAGCATCATCATGATCCGAGTCGTGAACCGCTGTGGGAGAAGTCAGAGGTTGAAACCTTAGAACCACCATCAACTTCTTGAGGCGGTAGTTGCGCTCGCTCGAAACAGGAAAGAGAAGTCATGAATGCACCGTGAAAATCTGAATTGGTGGCCATCCACTTCCAAATTCAACTTAAACTTCAATTGTGCATGGATTATGTAATTGTGATGCTTACCTCGATCAATTGCAGGGCGCCCCGTTGGATATTTTCTTTTTGAAGGTATGTATGAAATGAAAAGATTGAATTGATTTTCCAGGAAATTGGTGGGAATATTTTTCCCTAGATGGCAAAAAAATAAAATTAAAGTGCGTAATGATATTTATTGCAATAATTTCTTGATTAAGGATGAGTTATAGATTGATTCTTAAAATATTGCGTTATAGGACATTCCTAGGGAGTATCTGAAGGCGTGCAAAGATCCAGATAATGATTATCATCAACAGCGCAGTTTTTTCCTTGTTTTGGAAGTGTATAATTTGGTAAGAAAATAACTTTCCTTGATTATTCATACGACTAATCTGTACTTGTGATTGAGAATTCACCTTGATCAAATCAGGTCCTAAATGGTTTTATGTTACACGGGGCTGGTGTGGCAAGTCACATTTTTTCCCGAATTAATTAGCGCCATAAGACCTTAAAAACCAAATGTGATAGGGAGACAGGTGGGATAAAAATGTGATTTTTGAAGTAGTAATAGTAATGGAGCTAGAAAAATTAAGAATTTTTCATGTTCCACCCCGACCCAGGAGCAGGAGTTCGTTCGGCATCCACCCATGAAAATGATGGGCCGATGCCGATGCAATGCAATCGTAAAATGGATTCGGTGGTCGGTGGTGGTGGTGGTGTTCATACAGCAGTGGAGATGTATCTCATCTCTCGACTCCATGAAGGAATGCGAGAGAGGGAGACCGGTTTTGACATTGCCTTGCGGACAAGTTAAACAACTCGGAGTGGATTCTTTTTTTCTCCATTAGATTGCATTTATTATCCTTCCGAATCCGAACGATATTGCCTAGATGGGGAATGGAGAATCAAATTATTATTGTCAGCAGAAGGCATTTTTTTCAGGAATGTTTGGGGGAAAAATAAAAACCGAACCATGCAGTAGTAGTATTCATTGCTGGTATGGCCAAACTTTTTTAATGTGGTGATGATGAGGAGTGCCCCAGTGCAATTTATTATGATTCCTTTGATCCCGAACCTGCTGCCCAAATCAAATCGAGTGAGAATGACTTTGATACTGGATTCGATGGACATGGGCCATGGAGTGGAGTGGGGCTAACTAGATACTTTCTAGCTTAAGTGGAATGCGTTTTATCCACTTGTTGTTTCAGGGATTTTTGGCAGGTGTATTCGTGAAAATGAATGGGGAGCATTTCCTTAATCAGATTCTTAGTGCGAAACGGACTAAATCCAGATTGATCCTTAGGACAGGATTTAAACCCATTTTTCTCCGAATGTAATGGATACTTTGTCTTTAAGACATGCCGTTCTAAGCAGTAAGCGCCTTTGAAGAAGTAGGATCCCCCTACCCTTCATGTTTTCAAGACAGACTTGGAGGGACTTTCAGAAATAGGAATTCTTTGTCCTCTTTAGATTATTTTTTTTACCCTGATTTGTTGCACACACTTAAAGGTACATTGGGTACATGTGTTCCAGTTCCTGTCCACATTTTTTCCGCGTTCTAGAGGGAAAAAATATGCTTTCATGCTTCTAAATATTCCTCCCTTCTCCCTGCATCTTTCTCATACAGCCTTAGTTCCTTATCACTTGGGACCATTTTTTTCCAAGACCATTCCCAAGATGTTTTTTTAATCCTCCAAAGGGAAGCGGGTGAACTTGCCCTTTGCATTTGGAACAAAGTCGAACTCGACTCAATCCAATCCAATCCAATCCACTCAACCTGTAAAGCACGTTTTCAACTTATTCAATTCAAGGTATGGAGATGGAGGGGGAGAAGATGAGGGTGAGGTGATGATGATGACGATAGATAGAGATACGAATGCGAAGGCAGGCATGGATAATATGGATGATATCCAGTCCAACGCAATACTTTTATTTTTGTTCGGCGATAATAAGTCGTAGGGAACTACAAAGAGTAATAGTGCATGCTGAGCTGTGCGGAGTGAGTGCAAGCTCCCAACCTCCTGCCCATTTTTTTCTATTAAGTCAAACAGTAGTAAAGTGAGCATTATTTTTTCGGACTGGCTCTCGCTTTGCTTTTCCTTTTCGGCCATAAGTTATGCGGGAAAGAGAGGGACCTCGGATGATGATGATGACGGTGCTTATCCTCC
The DNA here is from genome assembly GCA_027744355.1 of Tyrannoseira gladiata. Taxonomy (NCBI): domain Eukaryota; kingdom Metazoa; phylum Arthropoda; class Collembola; order Entomobryomorpha; family Entomobryidae; genus Tyrannoseira; species Tyrannoseira gladiata. Next base: position 1,950 of record JAHZNH010002144.1, on the reverse strand, counting down.
ATCTCCCTTCCCTTTCGTCTTGGTTTGGCTTTGGTCTCTCCACTTTGGTCTTTTTTATGTGTTTTGGTCATATTCCTTAACAAGGTTTCGTTTTTTCCCTGAGATACTTATAGCGTCAGGGGAAAAAAGAATGAGAAGCTGAACTGAAGCTGTATGGTTTTTTCCAGGGGAAATAAGTATCTAATGCTCTCTGGCTCTGGCTTTGGCTTCACTTTGGCTCCAGCTTGAAGTAAGTAGTTAGTTTAGTAGTTTTTTTTGGTACGTGGCATACACGACGCTGCCACATGCCTCAAGGGGTACTTGTGTCTCTCATTTAAGATGGCATGCGATCCGATCCGATGCGATCCAACTTATCTAAAACTCCTGCTGCCGCCGTGTTCCCCATGCAGTTGTTGTTGTTGGTTTGGCTTTGGCTTTGGCCCTAACTTTTTTTAATAGAAAAAAGGCATGCATGACGATGGGGAAAAAATAACCACATAAAAATGTACGGCACACTCTCCTGCCTGATGTCTCACACCCGAGCGGAGAATTTGTTGGTGAGATCGAGTGTGCAGTGGCTCGTTCCTCCTTTTTATTATGACCATTCTATCATCATCGCCTTTTTGCCCTCCTATGTCGTGTCTTGTCGTGTCGTGCCTTGTTGTTTGGTGTGTGTCATACTGCTGCTGCTCCTCTGCCCATAAAAATGAGCGTCTAACTACAATATTCACTAATCCTCCACATCTTTTTCCCCATATTGTCTTATGAGTACGTAATGCTGGGGCTTTTTTTCCTCAGTGAATATATTAAAACCAGTCCACTCTTGATGCTCTTTCACGGGTATAATGACACTGAGGGAAAAAATAATAATACTTTTAATCGCTCGCTGCTGGGCTGCTCGATTCTCTCCTGTGGAATGGATTTGGATTTGGACTGCACTTTGTGCGCTGATGACGATGATGACGCTCTTCTATGACATGGTTTCATGTTCATTTCATGAGATGGAAATGCGCTTCACGCGTCGTCGAGAAGTTGCTGTCGTTGTGCTGATCCTTTATTCTTCCCATCATAGTCATAATGGATATGGATGTATAGCCTCTAACTTCTTCTCATTTTTTCCTTTTTGGTAAAAAAATACCCACCTATTTTTGTTTTCCTCGGTTTCGCCATGCGATCTCTTTCATAGGTCTTCGTAATGTTTTCCTGAATGCGCCCCGCTCGTAAAAAAAATCTAGCCGAGATGATGATGACTGCGGTGACATTTCGCTCAGCTCAATGTAACCCCATGTGAATTACGATGTTACATGGGATTTTAATGCTGAAATTGCTAAAATTGGAGGTGGACTCACATCTCGTCTTCTGTTGCATGTGGGTAGGCACCACTATGATCATGATCCTCTAGAGGAGAGCGGGGAAAAATATGCGTCATTAGACTCTGATTCTATTCCCTTTTAGGATGGATGAACTCCTCGACTCAACTCAACTTAGGCATTTCTGGGGATGGCGAAGACGTTGAGGAATGCATTGATTTCAGTAATTATAGTAGAAGAAGTATGTACTTCTTCGACTTTACCATCGTATCGCATTGGGATGGGATCATCTAACCCCAATACGTGAGCGAGCGAGCGAGTGAATCTTTCTTTAATTGCGAGGAAGAATTACTGCTAAGATGGTCTCCTTCCCCCTCGCTCTTGTCTTGTCTTTTGGGGATAACCAGAGCATAAGATAAAAAAGGTGTGTGGGGTGTGGGAAGGGAAAAAGATCTTGTTTTTATGATGCATCAAAAAACTCCTCTCCTTCAACCTTTTTTTCCTCTCAAGACAATAATTTCACAAAGGCAAAGATGCAGTAAGCCTAATGCCTAAGCAAAAAAGTCAAGCCAAGTCAAAGCTACTACTTCAACTTACTTAGGGATCGTCCATAAAGAAGCTTCGGTTAAATCGGCCGATTTTGGACACCCACCCTCCCCCA